>WAAG01089040.1:47346-59029 GCA_013390105.1 Tichodroma muraria
TTTCTTTTTTTTTTGGTCCCAGAACAATGGTTATGAAACGTCAGTTTGGCCTGGTCCTAAAACATTTGCTTTTTTCAGGTCACTAGTGAGGTTCTGCTCTGCTGCTCCTTTTCTGGCTGATGTATTTTGAAAGTTCTGACCTTGCTACTGTCTGCTGAAGTAAATGTGTCTCTTCTTTGTTTCTATTCCTTCACAGGAGGTTCTTCAGAACTTGTACCGAACCAAGTCTTTTTTGTTTTTGGGTTGTGGAGAGACTCTACGTGACCAGATATTCCAGGCTCTTTTTCTTTACACAGTAAAGAACAAAGTGGATCTAGAACATTACATGTTGGTGCTTAAAGAAAATGAAGACCACTTTTTTAAGCTCCAGGCAGATATGCTGCTTCATGGAATAAAAGTGGTGTCCTATGGGGACTGTTTCCAACAATTCCCAGAGTATGTCCAGGATCTTACTGCACAGATCTGCAAACAGAGGAGTCCAGGTAATGTGGCCTCTTCAACAGCACAGTCTGGAGCAGGTACTGGGCAGTTTGCCCTGCCTGAACGCTGCAGCTGCTCCGAGGCACTGACCTCGTGTGCAGCTTTGTTGCTTGTGAGGGACATGCAGAGTTGGAACATGTGGCCAAACTGTAACTAGATGGGTTTTTTTTGAAATCTCTGGATTTTGGAGGTCTGTGGATTCTTGCAGATTTAATCTTGAATTCCGTACTTGTCTCTTTGTTAGTATTTGGTAAAGATGTTTACTTAACATATATTTATGATGTGAACTACTTCAGCTTATTGAGTATTACATTGTCAGAAATCTGACTTGTCAGGAAAAGAGACTAAGAGAATTGAAGGGATTAACTAGTGGGATAAGCTGGTTGAGCCACAATATCGACTGAGCATAGAATGGGAAATTAAATCAGTGCATCAGTAAGTGTTTGGCTTAGTACACTTAGGGTTGTGAGGAGAACAAAGAGAAACAACAACTGTATGTCTAAGAAAAGAGATTTCTTTAATGTTTTCCAAACACAGTTCTGGTTTGGTTTATGCAGATAACAGAGGAAAATAACTAAGTGACCTTGGGAAGAATTGCTGTTTGATAGCTCTTTTATTGATCATTTCAGTGAAACTGTTTTGTCTAAAATTATTCCCAGGTGGTGCACACAGCAGGAACCTTTCCCTGAAAAGTGCATGCCCAAATCAGTATCCTGGTTTTTGTGACTTGATGAATATTCCAATTAGACTGCATTATGTTTTCTTTCCATGAAGGCTAGAAAAAAGTATTTATCACACCACTGAGATTTCAGGAAGTTTGTCTGCAGTCTGATTTGCATCAGACTTGCAAGAAGAGGGACCTTACTCAGATTTGACTATCTCGTGATCTCATTTACAAGATCACAAACAAAACCATTTTTAGGTGTGCAGAACTGCTCTGTACATCACCAAACAGTCGGGGTTTGGCTTTTTGTGCCTATTTACAAACTCCCTTCTAAAATGTAGCAGGGGGAGTTTGTTAAAAGGGTTATATTAAAGAAATGAGAAATGCAAAACCAAAATAAGCCTGATGCAGACTGACTACAGGCCCATGACATTCAGTGGAAAAGGAACACAGCAAACTGCAAGCAGTCCAGGAATTCTGGAATGCCTTGAGGACCACTTCCGAGGAGAGGTGATGGAGAGCCCAACTGAGGGGAGGCTCAGCCGGACCTGAGGTCAGGGTTGGTTGTAGCCTGGGCTGGAGTAATCATGTTCTGTTGGAATTCTCAATCTGCTAAACCATGGTGAAGTTGCTTAGCCATATTATTTGAAAAATTGTGTCAACTGGGGAAATTCCCACTGACTGGAAAAGAGGAAACATAACCCCCACTTTCCAAAAGGGAGAAAAGGAAGATTTGGGGGATATGGGCTGGATGGTCACACTCAGGGCTGTGGTCAGTGGTTTTATATGTGAAACTGATGGAAGCTGTGTCCTCCAGGAGTCTGTGTTAGGACCAGGACCATGGCTTTGATGGGGACAAAGACAGTGAGCTCAAGCGTGTCCTCAGCAGATGACAGCAAGCTGAGGGCTGTGGCTGTAGGGAAGGGGTCACATCCAGGGAGACCTGGATAGGCTGGAGAGGGAGGGCTGTGCAATCATCAAGTTCAGCAAGGCCAAGGTCCTGCAGCTGGGTCACAGCAATTGCAAGCACAGATCCAGGCTGGGGATGAGCAGATGGAGCAGTGCTGGGGAGGACTCCTGGTGGGTGGGAGCTGGACAGGCCCCGTCCCAGAACCCCCCTGTGCTGGGCTGAGCCCCCAGTGTGGGCAGCAGGGGAGGGGGCGTCTGCTCCTCTGCCCTGCTCAGGTGAGACCCCATCTGCAGAGCTGCACATCAGAAGGACATGGAGCTGCTGGAAGTGGGTCCAGAGGTGGGCAAGAAAGATTATCAAGGGCTGGAGTACCTCTGCTTTGGAGATTGGCTGTGAGAACTGGGGGTGTTGAGCCTGGAAAAGAGAAGGTTCTAGGGAGATCTTACAGCAGCCTTCCAGTGCTTAAAGGGGCTCCCAGAGAGCTGGACAGGGACTTTTGGACAAGAGCACATAGGGGTAGGACAAGGGTGAATGGCTTCAAACTGAAAGGGCATAGATTTAGATTAGCTATAAAGAGGACATGATCAGAATGTCACTGTATGATCAGAATGGTGGAACCCTGGCACAGGTTGCCAAGAGGAGCTGTGGCTGCTCCATCCCTGGAAGTGCCCAAGGCCAGGCTGCATGGGGCTTGGAGCAACCTGGGATAGTGGAAGGTGTCCCAGCCCCTGGCAGGAGGGTGGAACTGGATGAGCTTTAACATCCCTTCTAACCCAGAGCATTCTGGGATTCTGAATACAAGCTTGCTGTTTTGGGATGGTGCATAGAAGTATAAAAACTTCCTGGATGCTCATGTGTGTTGCTGATGTCTCCTGCACTTCTCTAGATGCTGATCGGGTGGACAGCACAACGCTCTTGGGTAAGAAATGTTTTTATTTTCACAGGAAGTTCCATAATCCTACCAATGCAAGAAAAACACCCCTCTTATTTTTGAAGTAATTAAATAATTACTGTGCAGAGCTCTGAAAGTTTGCTGACTGCTCTTTTTATTACTCTGGTTTTCTTTCTGCCTAGCAGCAGGCAACTGATGGCTTTTTCAGGTCTATCAAATGAAAAATGATAGTGTTACTTCAGAGTACTCTGGTGAATGTTAGTAACTTCTTGTATACATTTTCTGGAGCTTTTACATGATAACATCAATGAGACTTTCGGCTTAGATTTCCAAATACAGGTTTCTGTTCCAAAAGCCTTCCTTAAGGGGGTCAGGAAGAGTGAATCTCAAGGGTGTGGTACTGAAGGTGATTTTTCAGCTGAGCTGTTCAGGTTGCTCTGTGATATTTCTGTGAACAACCCAAGTAATAATACATTCCAATTGATGGCAAAACATTTTTTCAAAAAACATTTCCAATTATAGCAAAACAAAAAGATTCCACTCCTGAGAGATCTGTGCTGCTGCAGCCAACATCAAAATTATATAGAAGTATCATTTGGTTTTGCGTGTAAGGGTCTTTGGCAGTGCAGGAGGTAAACCCCCTGCTCTTTCCCAATCAAAAAGCACACAAGGTCCAAGACACTTGTGTGCAGGTGTAAAGTCAGAGATTAGTTTTGTAATTCCAATGGGATTTTAAACTTACCTTTCTCTCAGCTGAGTTCATAAATCCCATTTCCAATAAAGTACAGTTAAGTGGAAGAGAAACCAAAACCCTTAGTACAATTTATTCCAGTACTTCTTAACACCCCTCTTAGTACTAACAGTCTTAGTACTTGTTAGCACCATCTTGAGGTAGTTTTAGGACCTGTTTACTTGTAGTTCAGAATACAGAACAAGTAAAAAACCCGAGAGGATTATTTGTGTAATATCCCACAAAATCTAAGTGAATGTTCTGGTTTTGGAGGAATTTTTATTCCGTTCATGTTCTTCTCTAGTTACGCTGTTTATGTACTTCCAGCAGCAGCTTACACCAAGGAGTTTTGTTGCAGACTTCGGGAATGGTTCAGGTTGGGACCACTGGAGTCAACTATTTCAACCTTCCAGCTCAAGCTGGGGCCTCTGAATTAGGGATCCAGACACAGGTGTGAGCTCCACAGGTGTTAAATTGGCAAAAGGCAGCTGAATCCCGAGCTGAGCCCCCGTTGTTTGTGTCAGTACTCGAGAGCATTTTTGGGGGAGAGCTTGAGCCCAGACCTTTAGCAGGATTAATGTTACATGTAATTCAGAATCCAAATGTGAGAACCTCAGGGGGATCAGGGGGACCAGGATTGTGCTTATCTTCCTAGCTGGTGCTTATAATAAAGAGTACACCAAGCACATGGATGTAGCAATATTAATGTCTTTTCTTTCCCCTCTCTCACCCCAGGAACTTCATGTGTGGACTGTGCTAAAAGGAAGTTAGGAGAAAGCGGCGCTGATTCTTCTAAGAGGATCAAGCAATCAGATGATATACCCACTCTTGAATGAAAAAATCCAAACACCCAAGGCCCACCCCAGAAGCTTTTTAACAGCAGGTGTTTTACGTCTGCTGCATGGAAAGTTTTGAGCTGGTATTTCCATGATTTTAAGTGGAATAAAATTGCATATAATAGCTTTTTCTTTTTTAAAGCCATGAATGTGTCATGCGTGTAAAGCTCGAGAGACAAATGAGTCACTCCCCTGGCACTGCCAGGCCACTCAGGCAGGGTCAGACAGAAGTAGATGCAACTTCTCTGTGCCTATGTGAAGCCACTTGGACCAAACTCTTCCCCAGGTGAAGCCACACAGTGTTTGAATCTGTCAGAAGTGCCTCTTGGCACACCTGCCTTTGAAATAGAGGCATTTCAGTTCTCCCATCAGCTGAACTGCAGGTGGGTTTCTGGACACTTCAGTAGCCTTGCAGGCTTCAGTCTCTGATCCCCAATTCCTGAAGAACAGTGCTGTTTCACATTTATGGAATCCACAGCACAGTGGCCCACCTGCTTTCCACTTGTGGCCTTAGGATTTGTTTTTCCCTTCGTCCAGGAAGGCACAAGATCACCTGGGGAGGAAAGGCTGGAACAATGCTGCAGGGACAGACTGCAGGCCAGGCGCTCCCTGCCCTCTGCAGTGGGTTCCTGTGGAAATGTTTTAAATATTGCTCCATCACAGACTGTGCTGCTTGCTGCCTTGGGCAGCAGGTAACAGTCCTGCAGTGGAATGAAGCCCAGTCAGTATCAAAGGATCCATCTGCAGGTAACTCCTAGTGTGTAAGTTTGCCTTTGGTTGAACTGCTCCAAAGGTGAAGGTGAGGCCCAGCAGTACGTGGTACTGCCCCCACCTGCATCATCTTGGCAGCAAGACAGAATTCCCACTGCAGCTGCCAGCACTGGTAAGCATGAGCAGTTTTCCAGCCGGCCGGCTCTCACCTCAGTGTCTGCAGGAGAGCACGTCCAGGGCTGTTCTTTGTGCTGATGCCAGCACAGGTGTACCTGGCGGGGCTGACGGATTGCTCCTGTCAGGTTTCCCTGTGGCTGTTTCCTAAGGATTTCTGTTATGTCTTCACACTGTGTCGGGGTTTTACAGGGAGGGCAAGGCGTGGGTCTGGCAGGTGACCTTTCTCTCTGAACTGTGGTTTGGCAGATCTTTACTCCCGTGTCACACAACCAACTCCTGCAGTTCCCTGGGACTAAAAGCTTCAGTGAGGTGCACTGCTAGGATGCTGCTGTGCTCCAGCAGGCCTTCAGGCAGCCAACAGCCATCCTGTTCCTCTGAGAGGGTCTATTTATACCAAGATCACTTCTGAAAATTCTTTCAGCATCCCATGGAGCGTTATCTGCGAGATTACCCTCTACCCTAAGCTTCTGCAGTCAGCATCAATGGGCTGCTTTGGAAAGTGGCTGGTCAGGCTCTTGTGGATCCTGATCAGCTCAGAACACTTCACCTGTTGCTTCAAGCTGAAGCAAAATCCATCACTTGCACTGAGGTATTTATGACCCTGATTACTACCACTCTTTAAACCCTGGAGTCATGCAACTCCTTATCATGTCCTTGAAGTTGGGTCCACTGTAGGAAATCCCATCTCCTCCCTTGGTATCACCACACCCAGCACTGGTGATTCTTCCCTTGTAGATACTGAACTGTGGCTTGGCCAGCAGCCTCCAGTCTCGAGGGCCATCTACTACTGTATCCTCAAAAGCCGAAGAGGGAGGGGTTGTTTCATCTCCTAACATGTCTGTTACTAGAATCTGAATTAAGGCACTGGTCCTGACTCATGCCTCAGAGTAACTGATTTTATTCAGTGAAGTGCAGCAATAACACAAGTATTTGATGAACACCTGTATTCCCTGTGAAACACGTTACACTCCTGCTCAGCCAGCCTTCCTCCCTGAGGCAGGATCCCCACAGGCCCAGCACAAGCCCAGGGCTCACAGCACATGACAAGGCAGGTATGTGTAAGCAACCCACAGGACAAAAAGGAACCTGCTCTGTGAACACAAGATGTAATTATTATGAACGACCACAAACCAAGGGAAGCTCTTCAGCACACACAGAGGTGGAACATAAGCCAGATAAAGTGATTCCAGCTTTCAGTCTTCTTTACCCAACTTCATTAACTTTAGATGAAAAGTTCATTAACTTTCATCTGCTTAGATTAAAAAAGGGCAGCAAAGTAACATCAGTGTACTGGGACAGCTGCATAACATTACATTTTTCTATATTTCTGTATATATTTCATTTGCCTCTATAGCATCTGACTCATTCTTTCCACTTCTGTATGAGGTGAAATAACTCAGAGGTGAAATTTTTCAAGGTTACATCACAGCTCTAGAGCTGCACTGCAAATTTCTGTGCATTTTGCATAAGGTTGCAGTGGAAGGCTGGTGTCTTCCTGGTTGTCACAGAAGTCACCCAAGATAATGAACACATTCCAGTATACCTTACTGTTTTAGGAAAGAGGAAATAATCCTATCTGAAGGCAAACAGATGCAGCTACAACACAAAAGGTCCTGACTAGAGGAGTGAGCACCTCAACAGTGTGCTGGCACTATGGACTTTTCCTAAGAAAAGCAAGAGCCTTGTTCTTTGGGATACTATACTTATGGAAATGAATCTGCAGCCCTTCTTAGAGCCAAAATATTTGTAAGGAAAGCATTTGGAAGGAAAGCTTTGGGTGCCAGTGTGCACACCTCAGAACCAGCCTCAGGCTCTCACTCCTTAACAAAACTGCAATCAAGGAGTAGCAGTTGATTCCCTTAATATTTTGCAAAACTGCTTCACTTGAGAAGTGAACATTTCCCTGTCAACCTCTAATAGCCACATTCAAACTCAGGTTTGTAAGAGTCAGCTGTGAACCCAGCTCCTGTTGTCCCCTGGCCCTGCCTGACACCGTCCATGCGCTATTCGAAGAGAGAACCAGGGCTGGTCTTCTCTGCTGTGTCCTGCTCCTCCTCCCCCTCTGGGTACTCAGTGAGATCCAGGGTCAGGACTTGGCTGAACATGGTATCATCGTGCTGGGGAGAGGGAGGATCACACCATGTAACACACTTCTGGTACTTCAGATGAACATTTCATAACTATGAGATGCAACCATGAGCTTGAGTTCCCCAAAGGATGTTCCCTGGAGCCAGAACCTGCACAGCAGGACACACCCAGCCACCAACTGTGTGCATGATTCACTGGAGCAACACTTCAGGTGTGACCCAGCACTTCAACAACCCCATGTGCATTATTTATTCATAATTAATTGTTACCTCAGGACACACTCCAATCAGTGCATCTGCCTTGCAATAGAACTCTTCCTTCAGGGAAATAACTATCATTTGGAACTGTTCATGCGCCTGTTCTCTAATGAAACTTGAGACCTTTGGAAAGAAACCAAGTATTTCAGTTAGTTCTGGCAACCTGAAACAATGCTGTGATTAGGGAATGGTGAGGGAAGAACTGAACTGTGCTAGCTGCAGAATTCCATCGTGAAATAAGATTGCTAAAGTAAGCAATAAACCAGTTTTAAAAGCCATATATTTTGCATGGTCTTAAGACAACCCCTCAGGTGTGGTGCTTTTTGAAAACATTTAAGAAAATAATGGTTCATTCCAACGAATAAATCTATTAAAAGACATCAATGCCAATGAATAACAATTTTACTTTCTATAACTAGAAAGGAAGGTGGAAATTCCTAAAAGTGTGAAAAGTTTGCTAGTGGCTGTATAATAATCTTAAATTACTTCACTGCAGACAGCAGCAAGTTTCTCAATGATAATGCAATTTAAAGGTACAAAATTTAAGTTGTTAACAGGTGAGTGTTGCAATGTCCCCCAATATAAATTAAATGCTGCATAAAGGAAAACCAGTACATTTTTAGTGAGCCCTCTGCCTGCACAGTTCTATCTACATGACATGGAAATTAATTTTTTAATGGAGGAACTGTTAGTAAGATACAGGAAGAACTGTTAGTAAGTTACAAACTTCACAGTAATTTCAGAGTATAGTTCCAATTAGTGGGAGATCTGCTTTAATACATCATCAATCTGAAAGAATGGAAAGAAACACTTTAATTTCTTAGGGTAAAAAATGGATACCAGTGAGTACCAGCAATAATCTTTCACAGATCAGTTTTGCTCACTTGCAGTATTTAATTTTAGCTCTGTTTGGATTGAGAAATCCAGGTGCATAGAGGCAAAATCACCATTTTGTTTCCAGTGTTTTGACCAGAATGGTGCTCAGCACATGCTTAGGCATGAAGGGGACCTCTCTTCTGCCAGGCAGCCTGAGCCTCCTCAGAGAGGCAAAGTGCAGCAAAGTGCCTGGTGCACTCTATCATCAGCTCTTTTAATGCATCATAGGTAGCCTATATGGAAAGCTGGCAACATCCCAGAAATCTTCACCTTTGTGCAATGTGTACAGGACTGGGGCATGTCTACCTGCAACAGGAACTTATTTGGATTAATAACGTCACCCAGGTAACAACCAGGTAAGGGCACGATCTGGGTCCCTGCCCAGCTCCAGACAGAGCCAGGAAACACCAGCCAGCCAGCCCAGCCAGCTGCAGAGATGGGCAGTGCTCACCACCTGACACAGCACAGCTTCCATGAAAAGCAGAAATGTGAAGTTCAGCAGTAAATGGTGCAACAGCAAAGGAAAGCCTGGAGACAGCCTGCACTGCTCCAAGTCATCAGCCTTGAGACATCTGAGCCCAGAAAGAATAACGTGCACAAAACGCCGCTCGTATCTAACCAGAATACATCACCTTAGAGTGGTCCCAAGTGAGACTCATAAGCAGAGCAGTATCTGAGAGCAGCTCAGCTCACAGAGGTGCTGTGTGATGTGTAATCTTGTTTTTAATCATGTCACTGAGAGCCAAAGCCTAAAGCTTCCTTAGGGATCTTCACTGTAGCCCCACTACATCCCATCTGATGTTGCTGAAACACACTGCACCAAGTTAAAACAGTCTCAGGGCCTGAGTCCACAAGTAACCCTTGTGGACTTGCATCCCAAGGATTATTTAGAGAATTCAGGTTCAGGAACCTCTCACAGCGAGTCAGCAATCTCTAAGAAGGAATTGAATTCTATCTGGCAGGCACAAGGTGGAGCTTCCCAGCTATCTATTCCAAAGGTAGCCTCCAAGCAAACTCCAGGGTACTTGGCACATCACAGTTAATACCATCAGGGGAAAAACCAAAATGTTTGGTGTTGAAACAACTGCTTTTGTTTGTTAGGCTCTACCAAGACTGACATTGGCATTAATGCTAGTAGAAATACTGTTCTGAAAAAAAAAATGCTTCCACAGAAGAAAATCGAGGTGTATGTGGAGAACTTTAGGATTCCTCCCTACAAACAATCCTCCTGTTCTGAGCCTCCCCCTCAGGGGCTGCCATCCACAGCTGCAATCTCTGCTGTTTGTGCTCCAGCCTTGGTTCTTGTAACATTGCACAGTTATTGGCAAGAAGGGAAAGAGAAATTGAGAGGGCAGGAAGGTGTTTTAATCAAGAACACGTGACTTAAATGACCGGAGCAACAGCTTAATTGGTGCTAATACAAAAATAGTTACTAAGCCAATTATATTAAACATTCCAGTAACATTCCATAAACAGAATGACTTGGCTTCCACATGCAGATACTCCTTGCTACTTCTCAGAGCCAAGGGAACTCCAAGGCCTTACCAATTCCAAGCTGCACAATTCCCAGGTGCCCTCCAGGTGTGCCACATGGGGTTACATAACACACCTGCACACCTTTACACTCCTCACCACCTCCTCTCAACTTCACACAATTTAGGAACCAATCAAACACAGTTGGACTAAGGAATTTAAATTTTTCCCAAATCTCACAGACTCATTACTTCAGCCCTAAATCCAATCTAATTTATAAAAGATTCAGTCAGGCTAATCAATCTCTGTATCCCAACACCCTGCAATGGAAGTAGCCACCCTTCTAGAAAAGGTACCAGGTATTGTCAGCAAAAGATCAACTTACTTTATCAATGTTTGTGTTGTCCAGGGCAGCATCTATCTCATCCAAGAAAAAAAAAGGAGCTGGACGAAAGCTGTAGAAGACAAGACAGTATTTTGCATTGAGATACCAAAATGTTAATCAATATTCTAATTAGTTACTTACTCCATAAACAAAGTTTATAGTATTCTGCAATGTTAGTCCTGTAGTTATTGCAATTAAATAATTAGGTATCATTCATCATTTAGTATTAATTGACAAGAAATTAATTGTTAATATTTTAATTAACATGAAATTCTACACTGAATATATAAAGTCATGACAGATAAAGAATAAGGACTTCAGCAATGCTTGAACACTCCATTAGCAGAATTTTTTTTAAACAGGTGTGTAAGCATAACACTGTCTCTTTCTATCACCTACTTAGCCAGATACTTGGAGAATACCCTAATATTTCTTTTTTTCCCCTGGATAATCCCAGAACAGTTCTTTTACCTTTGTATGGCAAACACAAGAGCCAGGGCTGCCACTGTTTTTTCCCCTCCTGACAAACTGTCCATTGGCATGAAGCGCTTGCCCGGAGCCACGCAGTGAAAGCCAATGCCTTCCAGATAGGGCTCCTCAGGATTTTCAGGACTAAGGAATGCCTGGAAACAAATGCATTTCATTGTCAACATCAAATTATTTAGATGGGTATTTTTTAGGTTTAAATACTGCCTGAGCTAGTGAGGAAACCAGTGAGTTTGCTTCACTTAGGGCACCTGTTCATCCCTTCTGGGAGCAGCAGTATCCAGTTCCCGGAGAATATGGTTTTGTTAACAAACTGGGAACCAAGAGGCTCAGTAACAAAACCAGTGTGGAAATGGCACCACGTATTTGTTATTTCCAAACTTTCAACTACTGAAGAAACTTAATTTTATCACCTGTTATGTGACTGCTTTGATTTTTTTAATTATTAAAATGTTACACTTCAAAGCAGATTTCTTCTTTTTTGGCCTGAAGACAATATATTTGCCAAATTGTCTTTTTTTTTGGTGGAAGGTTAGCTTTATAGAACCTAGCTCTGAGCTGGACAAAGATGGCTTGTATTAAAGTCTTTTTCTGTACTTTGTATCCTGGTTCCTAGTGACAAAATTAAGAGCATTATTTTAAAGGAACCACCATTTTTCCTAACCACTAAAGGTATGATGGGTAAGATCTTTGCTAAGTGGTTTATTTTTCTAATGAA
>WAAG01089042.1:0-16239 GCA_013390105.1 Tichodroma muraria
AATGGGTGGACATAGGCTTACCTGGGAGGCACCCACAAAGAAACTTAATTTATCTACTTCTAATATCAGTAAAACAACGTTTTCACGTTTCTTATACCCTGTAAGTGAATTTGTCCTTTTTAAAGCTTCGATCCGTGCTACTATAATGAAGCACTGTGGAATGAATATCTCTTTAGGAGAAAAGGAGACTTGCAGCGTTCACCAAGTTAAACAATCAGTTTGCAACTGAAGATTAACATAATGATTCAGTAAGACGTGTAAATCACATTATTCGGGGAACTTGAATTTTGATGTCTTTTATTTTTGTGATTCTGAACATAAACCTTCTTACTTCACAAAATTTTATGTGTGTGTGTTGTTTGTGGAGTTGCAGTGTGGAATTCCTGTACACATGTAATTGTTTTCCCACTAGCTGTTGGAAAATATGTTAGAAAGAGAAATAACTATCCTGTGGCAGCCTGAAATGAGAAGGATTTTAGTCCCAGAACAACCTAATAATCATATTCATTGTCTTTACCACATGGAATTACTATAATAGAATAGCTTTACTTCCTATTTAGGTGAACTGATCAGCAATAAAATAACATCTCAACTTGAAATCCCTTAACCCCTTGAAGTTAATTTCAGTTAATTATAATTTAATTTCAAATTTTTTAATTGTTGTTGTACTTTTATTTTGCTTGTTTTTAAGTAGTTTATAGAAGTCTATTGAATTTACTATGTATAGGACAGCAGTTTTAAGAGTCTGCCTGGTGAAAAGCAGAAGAGGGTGCCCTAGGCTGTCAGGTCATAGGACATTATTACTTGTTTGAAAGTTAAGAAACTGCATGTCTTTGTGAAAAGTCTTGCTAGGTTTCCTTGCTAAGAGACTTTTCCTTTTAGAAGAGACTGTCCAACGTCATGATGTACTACTTGACTGCAGCTGAATTGGTGAAAAGACCATAGGTTTGTTCAGTGAATTCAGAAGAAGAAACTGTAGGACCATGAAAACAGAAAATGACAATTACACATGAGCATTTAGATTAAATATGTTCTGGAATTTGTATAGAAAAATACTTCTTTCCTTTTTGTTACTTCACAACAGCTTAAAACCAGATTTCAGATGGAATACAGATAGTCTGGCATAAAACATTTGTTTATGCCTTTCATCTTGCCTGCAGTGCATGTGAAGGGTTCGAGCCTTTTATCCCTTCCTGGCTCAAGGAAGAGAACTTCACTGTACCTATTTTGTTCAATGTCCTTTGCTAGAACATGTAACAGTGTTTGAAACAAATTCCACTAATCACTCTATCTCATTTCTGTGCCTTTGTGTTTCACATCATACAAGTCTTTGGCTTCAACTGCAACCACTAACCACGTGCTCCTCAAGGAGGACTGCCTTTACAATTATGATACCAAAATCAAATTTGTCTTATTTTACTTACATGTTTAACACTTATTTTATTTATCAACTCTTCTATTTAACAGAAGCTCAAACAAGTTGCAGACTATCCCCCAGAAGGTCATAATTTAACTTATTAGGGAGTGGTCAGTGGCTTTGCAGACCAGCTCTACAATGACAGCTGTTATATAGAGAGTGGTACAGAGAAAAACACTGATGCAGTTGTGGTAGAAGCAGCTTACAGGTTCCCCAGAGTAGGTCTTAATGCTGGAAAAGACCAGACAAACAAAAGAAAGTGGGGGAAAGAATGAAACTGGTGGCTATATCAAAAGGGCTTTTAGCTCCTTCAGGCAAGCACAACACCACCAAAGACTGAATCCAACAAACACAATTGGTGGATATTTATTCTGTGTGGCAGGGACGGTCTTTACTTATGTCCATTTTATGATATCAAGTATATTTTGAGCCCAAGAAACAATATGAATTATTATTATGTATTTATTTATGGGATCAGTGGGGCTAATAATCTTTTAGAAACTTGCAGTGCTGGAGAAAGCATTTAACTTTTCTAGATGTGCCCCATGATTCTTGTGTTTTAACCTATAAAATTAATTAAAATATTGCAAACATTTCTCCTCAAGTGGTCCCTAATTTGCACATGTATGGAATCCTAGAAGTTAGAGATAGAACAGGCACATTATTCAGTTTCATTATCTGTATATATCATATTTTCTTTTAAAAGAAATTATCATATTTAAACTCAAATATGGCCATTTGCAAGGGCAAATGTAAAAAATAGTCAAGATACATCTATTTGTATAAAAGGCCACGTGTATTCAACTATGAGAAAATTTAAGAGATTGAACTGAGGAAGACTGAGAACTTTGTTTTACGTCTGGGGTAGGCAGCTTGTAAACCGCTGCGAAAACTCAGCATGAGGTAGATCTTAATATAATATTAAAAGAACTTTGTCTTGTCATTTTCATAGATATTTTTCCAGCCAGATCTATGCAAAGATGTTTCAAATTGCTAGCTTAGTTTAAGTTACAGCGTCCTGTACGCTACATAAAATCTCTATTTTCCACCACAGTTTTGAATGCATTAAGGGGCTTTGACAGACCGAGGGAACTATTGGACATTTACTGCAACTGAGTTTAGAAGTTCTTCTACTAGAAGATAAAGCACAAGTTGTTTTTATTTCATTAATAAAAGACAAAAACATGGCAGTGTGAAACTCAAAGTCCATTAAACTTTAAGAGCAAATAAACTATATTTATTAGGTAATTTGGTGTCTGTAAGTAAGAGCGGGGAGATTCAGACCTGATGTCTCAGGCTTTTTCTAGGCTTTGTTACCTTTTTCATAAAGTAGCATGCATGTGTGATGCTGGAAATAACTGACCAGGCAACAATCTCATCCTCAATTAATTAATTTTCCTTTCCAGAGTGTTTGGGGTGGGGGATGGAGGGCTACATATATTGATACTTTCAGAAAAACACCCTTTCTCTTACTACTAAGTTGATTAAAGATGAGCTTTTGCTGTTCCTCTTATTGTTACCTTGAAGCTTCAGTGATGTTCATGTCTTTACTGGTATCTCATGAGTTTTTCTAGCCTCATTTCAGCTCCCATGAGTGCATGTCAGAGGGCACTCTTTTTTCACCTCTTGATTTCTGCCTCAAGAAACCTCAATTACCGTTGTCTTGCACATGTGGCTCCACCATTTTTCAAAACTGAATAAATGAGAAAAAGTTTCAGCAGGGGTAAACAACTCTCCTCTGACATGCTGTTTTTAAATGGAAAGAACCCTAAAAACCATTGAAATAGTGGCATGTTTGTGATTTGCATCCTCACTCAGAACTACACATGAATTACAAAAATTTGGGTTCCAGCCTATACATACACATCCCACACCAACCAGTACTTTCCCTTGCACACAAGAACTCAGTGAAAAATAAAGATCTCCCTGCCATTAGTGAGGCACCACAAAGGTGACCAGAGCCCATCAAAGTACACAAAAGTCTGTTACTTTTCAAAAACAAAGTTATTATTAGAAAATAAATGAGATTGTTTATAAAAATACTTCATATGAGCTAGAATGGAGTCTGTAAAGAGCTCTGTGCCTTGCAGAGCCGTCTCAGGCACTTACTCCAGCAGCTCCCTTCAGTGGCCACTTTGGACAAAACTGGCTGTGGTCCAGCTCTGACTCTGCTCCTACTCTTGTTTCAGCCTCTCTGCTGGATGTCTCATTGTTCTAGCAACTCAGCAGGAAGCCTGTCCTCTCTCACACTGACCCACACGTGAGATAGGGGTAAGTGTTGCTTCAAGGGTGAGCTTGACCCCGTGGGCCGTGGTCAGGACAAAGCCACGGTCAGCAGTGGCCTCAGCTGCAGGCTTTTAACCCAAGCACTGGAGGAAGGTGTGGATATCCCTTTTCTGCCCCCGCCCCGTCGCGCTGCGGCTGCTCGCGCTGATTGCGGCTCACCCCGGTCACGGTGATTTCCATGACCCGTAGATGGGGAGATTGCAGTTCAGCTATTCAGCTGCTGCTGGTGTTAATGAGAAGACAATGTGGGTAATCAAACTAAAACACAATGCAAATGCGTTGGTCCAGGTTATAGCATCAATATTTGTTCTCCCTGCTAATACAAGCCTCTTCCTTCCAATGTTCTCTTCCTTCAAATGAAACAGCTTGTTCTATCTGAAATGAAGTGTTTTGCATATTTCAGAGAGACAAAAGGAAGCATTTGTAAGGAACAGCCACTATTTTTTAAAATTCCATGTAAGTACATACGAAAAATCAGCCAATTGTTTTAAAAGTATGAGGACAAAAGTTCTAACTTTTTCAATTTTTTGTTTGTTTTTCCCCAAAACAATATGACAAATTCAACACACATTCACCATTCAGTACAGCCCAGAAATGAACTGTAGTGTTGTCTTTACATGACATTGTTGCCATATTTTTGCAATTAAAATTTGTCTTTTATGTCAATCCTGTTGCTGATGTTTTCTGCATAATAACTCTTATCTGTGGTCCTGTCACCCAGATTAAATTCTAATATGTGCAATGTTCCCCCTACTGACGCAAAGCTGGAGAAATACTGGACTCAGTTTACTGGACGTTTACATCTGTGGAGCTGCATGGATAAGACCTTTAATTACCCAATGTACATAGACACTAGCAGTGTATTGTTATTGATAATATACAAGAACCCAAATTAAATCTGCTCTTAGGAAAGATATTTAAAAAATCTGCCTTTCTGATTCTGTCATTTATATATTTTCATATCATGCACAAAAGAAAAAAATGTCAAAAGGCCCATGTACTCTTCTTCTAGGTTTTCTTTATTTATAATTTTTAGGTCTTTGCCTAGAATAATACCTATCATATTCATTTTTAGAAGATAACCAATTATGATAGTCAGAAATCACCTGGAATAAAATTTTAAACTTGTTAAAATGCAAATTCATAAAATCACTTCCATTAATAATGGTCAAACTTGTCAAGGCTTGTCAGGAAACACTACAATGCAGAGCTGTATAGTGACTTGAACATGGACATGGAATCTCAGCTCTAAAGCTGTGTTTCCTCCCTGGTGCAAGTGCAGCAAAGAGGCTATGATTTCCCTTACCAGAATCTCACATGACAAAAAATTTCCACTCTTTCTTCTCTTTGATAATAACCAAACAAATTGCTCACTATTTCCTATTCTAGTACCATGAGGCAGAAGGATAATTTGTGGGTGATTGAATCCAACCCTCTTCACTTGCAAGGATCATTAGCTTTGGGTTTTGTGCTTTCTGAACAGGACCATGTACCCATCAGTAGCAGGCCTTCAGTTACAACTGCCTTCTCTGTGTCTGTGCTATGTCTGATATTGTATCATGTCCCAGAAGCTTGATTTCTTCCCAGTATGCTTCTTGGGTTGCTTGAAAACATATGCACATATCTGTGTGAGACTGAGCTACATGGCCAGAAAAGTAAAATGCTATTCACATTCCCTGAGACCTGGCAATATGGTACTTCACCTGAAGGACATCCTTATCCTCTGGAACAGCTAGAGGTCGAGACATTCTGAGGCATCTCAGATTACACTCTATGTCTATCTTTAGGCAAGTGGGGCCTATCCATTTCAGTAGGTTCTTTCCTTGCGATTAAGTTCAAGACTAAAAAATCCAAATGTAATATCTACATATCAATATCTCCCATTATTATCCATGGATCTTCAGGAATTGGTCTGGGTTCATACAAGCTGGAATCTCACATTTCACCCAAGGTGTGCTGGAGTATCCTGTCCATCCTCTATCTGCTGCGCCAGAAGAAAACAGATCTCCAGAAAGGCTCTGGATCCCCTGACCCCACAGATACTCTCATCCTGCACCACATCATCCCTAAATTGATTTTATTATCCTGGTTTCTGATTCTGAAATATAACTGGAAACTTTTTATCTTGTGTATCAATTATTTACTTAACATCTGTATCAATATTATTATTTATTATATGGATTATGCTTATTATATTTTTTGATATACGATTTCTTATTTATTGTATATTCTTACTGGAAGAGGCAGTTATATCTTCATATCTTACTCTTTATTTGCCTCTAAATATTAGACAATATGTAATGATGAAATGTTGAATGCTGCTAATGCTGTAGTGGAGAGGAAATGAATTAGATTGGGACCTGTGGTCTGTATGTTTTTACCGCTATGCAAATGCTAAGTGTAATTGCTTTTTACTATTGATTTGCTTGATTTATAGAGTTTAAGGCATAAAGATCGACACTGGTTATCAAGAATGACCTTTTTCATTATACAGGCTACTAAATATAATCCAGTAATTCTTTATGCAGCCCAGTATGTTCTTAGTGAGGTAATTATTATTGAAAAAAATCAGATGCAATTTGGTGACCACATCTAATTTCTCAAAGCCATAAAAACCTTTATAAGTCTTTGCTTTCCTGAGGATACCCTTCAGCAAGAACTTACTTTTGTGCTTTAGCATTTTAATATCTAATTATAATTTTAATTAAACAATGAAGATACTGCAATAATAGTTTCCTCATTTAAATATGAATCAACAGGAAAATTAAGGTATTACTGCAACCTAAAGTGGACTGTGTAAAAACCAGGTTATATTTTATTTAAGAGTTAAGTCTTAATTTTTGTCTCTTGTCTAAAATGTATATTATGAAATGTCTGAAGCAGACAAAGGATCATTACATATAGCCATTTACGTGGTGAGAAAACACCAGGCAAAATTGCGCTGTCAGCTCCCACTGGGTCTTTTAGTCGTGTCTGAACTTACCCAAATATGAGCCAAATGTGGTCATTTAATATCTGTTTTGGGGTTGTTTGTTTGTTTTTTCTTGTTATTTGAAAAGTTTGCCTTGTTGAGGTTTTGAATTTGTGGCAGCTGCCTCTGAAGTGGGAGCCACACCTGACGTGACTTGCTTCCTACAAAGAACAGCTTCCACACTCACAGAGATACACTCAGGGGGAAAGGAGAAGCTAAGGAGTGAAAAGCTGTGCTGGAAATAAACACCCAGTGTCCTGGAAATATTGGTGACATTTGATCTGAAATAACTTTTCTAAAGAAACTCAAAGCATTGATATAGAACCCAAGGAAGCTAGGGAGAACTGTGTCAAATAACTTCAGAAATAGTATATATGCCATAATCTGAGAAGAAAATTATACAGGAGCCGGGGCTGATGTAAAAACATGAGACATTTCTAATAAATACAGGGCTGAGGGCTGAGACAGTTGTCTCCTAGGAGTTAGTTCTTCTCAGAGAGTGCCCACAAGCATCACAGCCACATCCTGCCTGTACCACCAAGCTGCATTTCCTCATGGCTCCACGCTGGCAAGCGTGAGTCTCAGCACCAGCTCCGTGATCACCTTGGATCACCTGGATTGCTGCTGGCAGCTCCGGGACTGGCTGCTGTCACTCACAGAGCAGCTACAGCAAGTTAGTCTGCAGGGAGCAGTTCAGGAATTTGGGCTAATTTGCTCCATATTATAACTGTGACAGAAGGCTTTGAGACAGACAGGGTCTTAAGAAATGTTTTCATTGTTTTTTTTCCTCTTAGCATGGCAAAGCTTGGCTTTTGCAGCATCAGAAAAAAAAAAACAACACTGCTAATATCAGTCATTTGCACCATGTAGTTAATAAAAAAAAAGGGAAAAAAAGGAAAAAAAAAAGCGGGGGGGAAGCATCTTTAATTTATTTTTGAGGACTAGTTCTAGCTTATCTAGCAAATATACTGTCATTGAGTGAACGTGTGCTGCCACCCATTGGCAGCCCCAAAAATGTCTCCCTGCCCTTGCAGTTTATAGCAAACAGCACGGCTTGACTCGCAGAAGCATGGTCCCGTCCTCTCCCATCTATCCTCAGAGCTACGTAGAGAACATCTCATTAAATTAAGTATAAACAAGGTGAGAAGGAGCTAATTTCAGTAGTTTAGTTTAAGGTAGCTAGCAGAAAACATCTCACCACTTGTGAATATGGTATTATAATTACTGCTGCTTTTCCTTGCTCTGTCTATAAAAGGAAGTCAGCAAAGGGTGATTTCACCCTTGTTATCTGGTGTGTTGCTAGCAGTAGTTCTCAGTTAAATATAATGTTAATAATTTTTATTAATTAAACTCTAATATGCTTTCTTAGCAAGAGGAAGTGAAGGCTCTGGGGAGACTACAGACTTTCAATACTTAAGTGGGGTTTATAAGACCTTTAGCAACAGGACAAGGAGCAAGAGTTTTAATAAAAGAAGGTAGATTTAGAATGTATATAAAGAACTTTCTTAATCTGAGGGTGTTGAGGGACTTGAACATGTTGCCCAGAGAAGCTGTGGCTGCTCCATCTCTGGAAGTGTTCCAGGCCAGGTTGGGGGGGGGGCTTTGAGAAAGCTGGTCCAGTGGAAGATGTCCCTGCCATGGCAGGGAGGTTGGAACTAGATGGTCTTTAGAGATCCCTTACAATCCAAACTATGCTATGCTTCTATTTTATTTTATGTGAAACAAAGATTAATTAATGCATTTTGGTAACTGTCCTGGTTTAGGGGAAATTTGGGAGGAAATTTCTAAAGACATCTCTCTAGAAAGCAGATTTAAGTGGCCTTTCCTCTAACTGGTTTGGAAAAATATTTTTTTGGAGAAAAGTGGAAAAAAATTGTTTATTTAATAAGCAAAGTATTTGCAAGCATGAAAAATGTTAAACAATAAAACCTCTCGCTGTTCTGAAGAGATGGCAAATTCAGAAAGCCTTTTTCACGGGGTGTGGCTCGACTCACTCTTATCAGTGCCTCTGGCGCTGGGAAATGCCACGTCCCAGGCCCTGGTGGGCCACAGGCGTGAGCTCCCGGTGTTTTTCTGGGTGTTCAGTCCAAAGCAGGGCTGAACAGTTCCACAAAAAAGAAAAGCCACAATTCAGGGAACTTCTCTGCCTCAGTTAGCTAAAGAAACTAACTAAAAAGCAAAGGAGAGCTGTGCTGCTCGCTGTCCGTGCTGCAGACAGCACAGTCCGTGAGGAAGAACGCGGGGGAACGAGTGCAGTTTCTAAAAACAAATTCTGCGCTCCTTTCTCCCACCTCTTCACTTCTGGAATCAGTTTTAAAGGTGTAGAACTTAATATTCAGCATAAACAGAACAGACAATTGGGGATACATGATGGACATCATGAAGTCACCGTAGGATGTTAACTTAAAATTTCTGCTCTCCACACACCTGAATAAGTTAGCTATAGCAGAGCACCGGCTGATGAGTTGGTCTAAAAGAAGGAGAACATTCTGGCTTACTGACTTATTGCAGCCTTATTGGCTGCTCACTGGAAGCAGTAAAAATAACAGGTTTTGTTTTTTTGGGGAAAAAATCAAATTAAGATCAGCAAAATCATTTCCAAGCAAGACGTGAATTCAATAGCATAAATACTGAAAACTTTGCATGATCATCCAGGAAAAGAGACAGCTTTGTTAATATCATTGCTACTAGCGCTAGTACATTGCTACATTTCAACATATGGCTTCAGCAAAACAGAAAAAATCTATTGATAACTTGACAAAAGTGTTGTGTCTCGGCCTCTTCTCAGCAGGGGGAATGAAAAAATCAAGACTGTTATAATCAGTATCAAGTGTTCCTACTGTAGTTTTCCTTTTGCCTGATTTTTTAAAAAGGTGAAGAGGGAAATCACATTTAATATTTCTTTTAATTCATACACTCAGAGGTGGCCAGTTTTCAGTTTTTAATCTTCACTTTAACAAAGAGCAGTTGGGCAGCTATTGACAGTGAAACACAGCAGTCGACTACCTTGTAAATTAGAAGCTGTGGTAGTAAAAATGGATTTGTATATCACCGGGAGTAGAGAGAGTGTCTGCCTTGTAAATTTAATTAAACAGCAGGTGCAAAATCAGGTCATATGGCTTTGATGTGCCCCATGTGAGGATGACAACTAGACAATGATTCTAATATGAAGAAATTTGCATACATTTGCATTGGATTGCATAGAATATTGTAGCTCACACCTACTTTCTGTGTTTCATTTTGGGGAAGTTGGAGATTTGAATGAACAGTTCCTATTTAGTTCCTACAACAAAACGCAAGAAATGCTTTTGTTCTGTCATGGTAGGGAACATATGGGTTATGATGCTATTATGTACCATTTTATAGAGTATGCTTACATGATAATCAAACATTTGAAAATGCAGCTGAGATACTTGTAATGACAGGAGAAGCAAAGCTGAAAGTAGTGGGAAACACAGAGGAAGAATGGAAACCACCTCTGTGTTTTAATCTTTCCTTGATGATCATTTGTTTACTGGAGCATTAATGCAAATCTACATTCTGGTCTTTGTCCAAGGGGTGTCACAAACAATTCTCTTTGCTTTCGCAGCTAATATTGTAAACAATGAAATTAGGTAGGCTGGAAGTGTTTTCAAATCTGGCAATTAGCACCTCATAATGATTATTAGTTATATAAAAAAAATGCATTTTCTCACATTACTGGGCTAAGTTAAAGATAGAAATGCGTAGATGATAGTTGTTTCTTATGCTATCAGTTTAATGGGAAAACTAACTCTATAGATCCCCAGACCTTTTCTTTGCACTTAAAAATGTTAATGAACAGTTGGTTTCATTTTTGACAGTTTGTCTGTGAGATTCTGAATCCCAGTGCTGTTTTTGCTGACTATGCTAGAAGTATAAGTTGTAAAGGCTATTAAAACACAACTGGGAGGGTGAAACAAATTACTGAGAGCAGAGGATGCAGCTGAAAAAAAGGCTGAACTTTGCTCATTAGGTAGCACCTAAACCTGGATCAGTGAAGACTGAAACCTGCCAAGAAAAGGCTGCTCATCAGGGAAGCTGTAGGCATGAGCCTATCTGCACTTTTTTAATCTGATCTGCAAAGCAAGAAAACCCCCCTCCAAATTTAGAAGTTTGCAGTGGCTCAGTCCTGGGTGTGGTTGTCCCAGTAAACTTCCAGATCTAGCAGCTATTATGTTATGGTTCCCATGTCCCAACTATTGTCACTGAACTAAGTGCAGCAAGTGTCCCAGCTAGTTCAGTTCACTTAAACTAGACACAGAGACCAGATCTAAGGAGACAGCAGAGAGTCCTTGTGGCAAAGGTCTAAAACCACCTCTGTAGGAAAGCTCCCCCGAAAGGCAGTACCTGGTGACAGCAGTCTGGTGAATATGGATGCTCAGGTGACCTTAATTCAAGGTGTCTATGTTGACCTTTAGTTTGTAAGACAGCAATAAAAGACGCATCATGATGTATCAGGAGGCACCACTTTTAAGTGCTCATGATGTTGATTTTCACACATATTTCCCAACACAGACTTAAGCTCCCAGGGATGAAAATGCCCTTTGCACTAGGGTTACACAGTGGCTGGACAAAAGCCAAAAATAACATAACAAAACTTCAGGTAACGAGCTAAAAAGACACTGGCCGTGTGAGGAACCTCACACTGCAGAACTGCTGCAACAGGACATGTGAGGGTCTTTCTCACTTTGAGTGTTTCACTTTGCCTCTGCAGGAGCTGTTTACTGCCTCTGTGAGAACACCAACCTCCACATGATTCAGCACAGCTGGGGAACAGCTGGAAAGGAGAAAGGAGGAGAAGGAAGTGGGATGAGAACTCAGAGGAAGGATGGGAGAAATCTGAACAGGAGCCTCCTAGACAGATCATCTGCCAACATAAAGTACTTCCATTATATCAACAGCTGATCTGCTTCAGGAGTTTTCTTTCTTTACTGCCTACAGCCTCCTCACTGAGGTTTTCTATGTCTTCAGCTGTGGTGATTGCTAAATCAACTGTTTCTGTTTACCCTCTTTAGGGATAGACACTTTCCAAGTGACTGGCAGAAATACTATAATTTTTGTAATCATTTTCCCCAAATCAGTCATCACTGGTACTGGCTCTGTCTGTGAGACACTCTGTGTACTTTCTCAGAAAAGTGCCCTGAGTTCCCCCAATGTGGGCACTGAAGCTTATAGTGCCCTCAGCATGTAAATAAAGCAGGATTACCAAATTTGGTCCTAAGCATTTTGTTTTAAAATATCATGTTCTTTGTCCTGAAGCTCCCAGATGAAGTTTAATGAAACTGTCAATATACCAATTGCAAACATGTAATCTCCCGCTCTAGATAAACACCAAACAATAATCTAAAACTTCATTTTGAGAGAAAATATATTAGTTACTTTCTTTATTCCATTTCCTTCCTTTTTTCTTTTTAAAGAAATGGTAAAGAAAAAAAAAAAAAACATGAAACAAATCAAGTCATTTATTTAATTATATTTTAATTTTGATGAGGTTTTGTTTGGTTTTGCTTTCTTTATGGTTGTTTGGGGTTTTTTTTATTACTTGAAATGACATCCAGGAAAACAAACATCAGAAGTAACACAATTAATTATGACATCAATAAAGAATTCAGCAGTTCTGAGAAAATATTCAAATGACCTTCCCAAATAAAATGCCAATGATGTATATTAAACACCTGTCAGAATCTTTTTAAAAACAGTTAGCATGCCAAGTACATTCAAATAGATTTTTTAGCCATGTTAATTGTACAGCAAGGGTGGTCCCATGGGTCATGGGGCAAAAGAAAAAATGAAGAGAACAAAAACAAAACCACCTAGCAAAAGCAATCAAGTGCAGTAAGGAAGACACTTACAAAAAAATAAAGAAGACTGAGTGGAGTCAAGATGTTGCATTTTACCAGCCCTTCCTGCAGTGTGAAACCAAGGAGTCAGTGTGTAGGAAGGGCAGGAGAAAAGGAGCTCTGGTCAAGTCCTGCAGGAAGTGGTCCCAAGTGTCCTGCGGTGGTGAGCAGAGATGAGAGCTGGAGCTGCACGGTGCTGTCCTGTCCAACAGGGGCGTTTCCCCCACCACTGGATGCAGCCTGCATGGTCACTCCCTCTGGTGGCTCCAGAACACAATTCCTGGTAGTTTCTCCAAGACCATTCCTTCACAGGCTGACTCGTGCCCAACTGGGCTTCAGTTTCAGGAGAGGATCTTTGTTGCTTCCGTAAGCACTTTTTTTCCAAGGGATTGCAAGCAGTTTCAAGGACTGGGCTAGAGCATTCTGCATCAAACAGTTCTGCTGCTGGGCAGCAGAAATCCACCACCTTGTTGCAGTGTCAGGTTTCTCACCTTCTCCTGAGCAAAAGCAGCCAAAAAATACCCAGCAGAAGAAGTAACACTTTGGTTTATTCCACACATGTGTAAAAATCTCTACAAGGTGTGAAAGGGATACAACTTTCCAAGTGAATTCCCCTAACATGATATTAAAAGTAACATCCGTGACAAGATGAAATTTTAGACCTGCCCTTTGCTAATCTTCAAAATGTAAAATTAAGTATTTTATATGCAAGTGTATTCAATTTATAAACCAGAGAGATGACATTTTCAAGGAATATATATATGGATAATAAAGCAATAATTTGACAGTTGCTTTAGAAAACTAAGAACCTCGTTCCAAATACCTTCAACCTCACAACAATTCTCCTTATTAGATTCACTGACTGAGCAATAACTGATATCAGGAAGTATTCTGGCCATTGAGGTAATTAACTTAAGTGAATATAATTAACTTTGCTAAAACTGGTAAACTTTTAAAAATCACCACTCCAGAGCTTTGCTTCAGTTTTTCACAGTTTGCTCTGGTGCTTCATAATTGATATGCTTTTCTTTCAAGGTTATGCAGACAGAAATATGTCCCTCCTCACTCCCACATCAACCAGAGGAAACACCAGATGGGCACAACTTACTGTTATTAATTTGTACTGCATTGTGAAAAAAATAAAGAAAACAAGCTTCAACTATTTCCAGCTCACTTACAGAAAATACAAAGGCGTAGAATGAGGGGAATTATCTCTGTTTTACAGAATGACACACTGAAATCAACTTGGCTTAGGAATCATCAAGCTAGAAGTTACAATTAAGTCTCGATTCTAAGGATAGCTGGGGAAAAAAAGTATTTTCTCATATTAAAAAGTTATCCAAAATCTAGACAATTGTATGATCTAATGAAACCAAGCCATTTCAAAGTTAAAAAACCTCCATTTAACCTCGGATTATTTCAGCATTTTAGGAGCAAGTAAGAAATGGGTTCAGGTCCTTAGGTTAAATGAAAATGAATTTTGGTTGGAGGGGTTTTTTATAATTTGAGGTGAATATCCTAATCTTTGGCTTAATCTGGGGTAGAATTATTTCTAATTTTAAGCAACAATTTATTCTTAGCAAAATTACTTATCGCATTGTTTGAAGAAGTTTGAAATTAGTGAATTAGCAATTTTCAAAAGAAAAATAAAGAAGTCTCAATATTCTATAGTATCAATCCTGTAGGTTCTTTCAATACTTTTTCTTCTTTTTTCTTTGTGGTTTCCTAACAGACACAACACAGTAGAAGAGAGAAATTTGAAATACTGCAGCCTTGCTATACAACTTAGAAATTTCTTTATGGTCTCTTACTCCTGAGCTGCTATAATACTTCTGGTTTAGCTGCTCATTGCTAGGACACAAGTTACTAATACTTTATCATTTTAATGCTGTCGTGATGTCTCCTTTTTAGATTAAAAACTTTCATATGTGAGGTGAGCCTCACTGTAATGTTCAGTTATGACAACCACGCTTAGTGTTTTTCCTATTTCATATGGAGCAAACATGTGTAAACACTTTATTAAAATTTAAAAAAAAAAATTAAAAAAAAAAAGAGAAAAAGTGAAAGCTGTTCCCTGCTGATTGATTTTTCAAAAGCTCCCTAGACTGAATCGGCTACAGATGTTTGCAAAATGATTGGATGTAAAGTGGGCTTAATTCATAAAAGCAATAAAATGTTGCTTATTGACTGAACAGATGAACTAGCTGAGGGGACATAATTTGGAGTGTTCTTATTGAAAATGCTTTGAAGAAATGTAATGATAGTGCAGAAAAAAAGCCTTATTAGGTGTAGTAGAATAAATTTACTGCAAAACATTTCGTAAGATTTGAGACACTGAGAAAATTAATTCCTGAAATTTGGATTGTACAGTTATAAACTTGTGGCTTCTCAGACTAGCAGTATTATTCACAGTTAGCAATGAAATGATTTAAGCCTGCATTTAAGAGAATGTTAAAATGAACAAAAATAACAAAGTACTGGTAACTAAATTCTCTTCTGCCTACTTATTCTACTCTGCATTTTCAAGGCTGTAAAACCCCAGGCATATTAAAAAATAGTTCCTGATAACTCAGATCATTACTCCCAAAAAACAGAGTGAAGAAATCATTGTAAGATTTCTGTGAGTTTTCCTTCCTTGAGAATCCATATGTTTAACTCCATGTCTAGTAAGGATGTGCAAAGAGCAGATTGAAGTCATGCTGCTCCAGGACAGCAATGTGTTCTGCTGCCATGGTTCTGATCACCTGGGCTGGATGCCTGAGGACACACTTCTCTACAACTTATGGTTCATTTTTAAAATTATTTTAGAGAGTGCTAGCAGTCACCTGGAAATTTTGATGTTCTTAGGGTCTCTACCTTGCTAACACTCTGGTTTTGACTCCTTAAATCTTAGCCATGGGGATTTTGAGCATTAGTTGTTATCTGAGATTTGAAGGAACACAAGTGCAAGATCCCATCTGAAAATTATTCTGGTAAGTCTTCTTTTGGAAACCTTGAAAAACCCTTATACTTCTGCATAGGGAACTGAAACTCTTACTTTAGAGCTATTTCAGACAGTGTCTGAAATCTAACCTCAAAATTTGGGTGCCTAAAATGAGCAGATTGCATTCATATTCTCCAGGCCTTTCTCCAAGCATGTGTTTGCAGATGTGTTAACTGCAATGGATATGACTTTCTTCTGTTTGGCTAAATTTTTCCCTTGGGCTGGCTTATGAACATTATTCCTGATGGCAGCAGGGTGCTGTGAGAGCACTGCTGGGCAGGATGGAAATGAAATGATCATCAGTGGGAGCATCTACTTTTCTCCTGGCATGACGTACAGCACAAAGTATGGGACTATGAAAAGAACATCCAGTCATGCTTTCAGCAGTTGCAGAATGGTGGAGTGGCCAAATCACACAACTCTGAGCATTGTTTAGATGCCAATGCTTCAAATGTCATGTGTATTACTGTGATCTGCAATTCCCTGTTTCATATACTCAGCCAGGGGCAGAAGTTTCTACTCAGGCTGGATTCTGGAAGCTGATGAGTCTGTAGACAGTTAACACAACCCACACTGGAGGAGCTGATGAACTGCAGCCTTTGTGAAGGACTCGTGTTGGAGAAGTTTGTGGAGAACTGTTTTCTGTGGGAGGGACCCAACGGGGCAGTGGAAGAGTGGAAGAAGGCATGCATGTGCCAGCGAGGAAGTTCACAGTCAGTGG
>WAAG01089043.1:0-18380 GCA_013390105.1 Tichodroma muraria
TTTTTTTTTACGAGACAGATGGAACTGTTCTTTCCAAGAGTGAGCAATATTTAACCTTAAGCGCTTTCAAATCCGGCCTCAGGAATATTGAGATGAAAGGCTCGTGGCACTAAGCTCCTTTCAAATGGATATTGCAGGGGAGCTGCCTGGACATTTGTCTGGCTGAACCTGAGCAGTGTTTAACATGCTGCCGGTGTGCCCGCGCTCCTCGAGGAGCCCCGACAAGAATAAATACTCGTCTTTCAGATTTAATTTCCAGCGGCGGCTCCGCTCTCGCTATTGTGCTTCTTCTGAGCATCCTTTATTGGGCTTGAAGTTCCTGAGAGTGGCAGGGAGGGTGTGGTGAGGTGGCTTCACCCTCTCCCTGCCAGTGAGCTGTGCCTGAGGGTGGCACAGGGGACAACGGCGCTGCTGGCCCAGCCTCACCGTGACACTGGCCACCAGCACGGTGCTGCAATGCCCACGTGGTTTGGGTGGGAAGGGACCTTAAAAATCATCTCATTCCCCCCCCTGCCATGGGCAGGGACGCCTTCCACTGTCCCAGGCTGCTCCAAGCCCTGTCCAACCTGGCCTTGGACACTTCCAGGGATCCAGGGGCAGCCACAGCTTCTCTGGGAATTCCATTCCATGGCCTCCCCACCCTCACAGCCAGGAATTCCTTCCCAATGTTCAATTTAAATCTACACTCTTTCAGTTTAAATTCATGAGCTTTAACTATTGAAATGACGACATTCAATCAATGGAATTAGAGTGATTTGAGTTGGAGAATAACAGTTGGAGAGAATGAAATGGGAAGTGAAAATAGATTTTCAAGAGCCTTTAGGTTTTCTCTTGGCCTGTTGATTGGGTTCTTCACATACAAATCCTCTTCTCAGAGCTGTGCACTGTGGGGGGAAGGGAGTGACTTTCTCCTCACTGCACTAAACACAGGCACTTCTCAGGTTTTCTTAGGCTCTTGTGTATCCTCTGAGTTTTCCAGGGAGCCCCTTTTGGCTTTGTCCTCTGCAGTGGCCCCATGGCCCGGCCACGATCTGTATTTGTCTTGATCAGGATATTAAACCCCAGTCGTGCACAAAGCACCGAGGTCCCAGTGCTCCACTGTTGAACTAAGAAATCATTATCATCAGCCAGAGGAGAAGGATGGATGATGGATAATGGGTCTCTCCCTGCCCAGCGATCATTACGCTCCTGCCGATGAGGCAGCAACTGTCTTAAGTCCCATTAGTGGATGATGGGCTGTCTGGAAGAGG
Organism: Tichodroma muraria; assembly: GCA_013390105.1. Taxonomy (NCBI): domain Eukaryota; kingdom Metazoa; phylum Chordata; class Aves; order Passeriformes; family Sittidae; genus Tichodroma; species Tichodroma muraria. The sequence goes on from WAAG01089043.1 coordinate 1,251, forward strand.
ATCCTCATTGCTGGGCAGGCAGCTCACCGCCTTAACCCCGCCGTGGAGGGACGGGCCCCTCCCAACCCAGCCCCCAGCCTGTGGGAAAGGTGAAACGGCATCTCCCCAGAGGCAGAAAAATGCAGGAACTGCAGCTGGAGGGCGAAATGCACCTTCCTGAAGGGTCTGCTGGGCAAAAAATGCACTTAGGGAAGTGTTAAAGCAAGCCTGAGGGAGTTTGAGAGTTTATGAGCGAGAGGTGTCTCTAATGCCTGCGCAGCTCGGCGAGGGTTAAACTCCCCCCGCATCCGTGGCTGGAGCGTCGGCGGCCGGGCTGGGGCTGGGGGTGCAGGGAGCAGAGACAGCGGGGTCACCCCGGGGATGCTCAGAGCTGTGCACAGCCGTGTCACAGCCAGTCTGGGGGGGGGCAGCGAAATGGGAACGAGCTGGACAGCAAAACTGCGTCAGCTGTGAAGGGGAGGCGATGTGGGAGACAAACCCAAAGTGATGTGGGAGACAAACCCAAAGTGATGTGGGAGACAAACCCAAAGTGATGTGGGAACCATCCCCAAAGTGATGTGGGAGCCATCCCCAAAGTGATGTGGGAGCCATCCCCAAAGTGATGTGGGAACCATCCCCAAAGTGATGTGGGAGACAAACCCAAAGTGATGTGGGAGACAAACCCAATGTGATGTGGGAGAAAAACCCAAAGTGATGTGGGAACAAACCCCAAAGTGATGTGGGAGCCACCCCCGGGGTGATGTGGGAAGCACCCCTGAGATGATGTGGGAGGCACCCCCGGGATGGAGCAGGGGGAGGCGAGGATGCTGCCAGGGGTGGGGGAACAGCTGTGGGGTGCCTGAGCAGCCCTGTGGGCTCCTGGCATCCATTGCCACCGTTGGCTGGGAAATGCTGAGGGAAGGGCCGGGTCTCTCCTGACCCTGCAGACTCAGAGGGGGCTTCCTGTCACAGCCAGTTCCATTTTCATGGAATGTTCTGCTGCTGTGTGATCCCTGAGTCCTGCAGCTCTGCATGGTATGGGAGGGATCTGTTAATCCCAGAATGGTTTGGGATGGAAGGGGCTTTAAAAATCATCCCATTCCGCCCCCTGCCATGGGCAGGGACATCTTCCACTGTCCCAGGTTGCTCCATCCTGGCCTTGGACACTGCCAGGGATCCAGGGGCAGCCACAGCTTCTCTGGGCACCTTGTGCCAGGGCCTGCCCACCCTCCCAGGGAGGAATTCCTTCCTATTCACAGAATCAGAGAATCACAGAGTAACCTGAGTTTGAAGGGACCCACAAAGATCACCAAATCCAGCTCCTGATGCCCGCGCTCCAGTTGGGACCCTCCACCACAAATGGCATCTAATCCAACATCTGATCTAACCCTCGCTCAGTTTAATGCCCCATCCCTCTATAAAAGCTTTTGCAGTAATTTTAAGTAAACTCTGAGAAATTGAATTATAAGCCGTATCTGAGTCGGCGCCGACCCTGGCCTGTGACCTGGGCACAGGGTAATGAGCAGAGGTACCTGCTGGGTGTCCCCGGGGAGCAGCTCTTCCCTTGGCAGCTTCGCTCTCGGTTACACGGCCTGACTGCTGTGATTCATCCTGACGTGATCCCCTGGCGATGAGAGCCCAGGACAGGATCCTGTGTTTAGCTGGAAATACATTTAAAAATGCATTCTGGAGGGTTTTCTTTAAATTATTAAAGAACAGTAATTCACCTTTTAAACTCACCAAGATGTAAAGCACTTTATGGACTATCTTTCAAATCGTTTTAAAAATCTTCAGATCCCCCTCTTGGTGCTCTCACAACTATTTAGTAAAACAATAATAAAACCAAAACCGATACAAATGTTGCCTGTTGTTTAGAGAAGTAAATATCCTTGGTAAGTCTTAGCAAAGCACTTACAACAGAGTGGTTTGGATGCAGTCCAGACTGTTCAATAGTTAATATATTATTCATATTAATAAAATAATGTTTGGAAAGGCACCAAGAGTCATAATCTGTGCAGCCAGACCTGGGGTTTAGCAGTTAGTTGACAATTAGTCACCAGCTGAGGGTTTCCCATGTTTCTCTGAGTTTTACTGGGGTGTGAAGAGGATTTCAAGCCATGTCACTGTCACAGCTGTGATTTATTCAGCATTCCCAGTGTCCCAACCAAGCTTCTCCCGGACCCTGGGGCCGGGCTTTCATCCGGGGTGCTCCATTCATTGTAAAATCAAATCCCGGCGGGACAAAAAGTCTGTAAAGTTCCTGGGTGCCCTGGCTGGGGACCCCTCTGTGCCCCTGGCCCTGGCCAGAGCCCTCCCAGCAGCTTGGAGGGGCTGAACCCTCTCTCCGGAGCAGCAGAAAACAAACGAGCCATTTGTAACCCTTAATTTAAACAGCTCCCGAAGTAATAGTATAAATAGTATAATGCAATTGTAATGGCTGATGAATTATGCATGCAGCCTCTTCCCTCTTTGAATATGCATGAGGCAGGAAATCGCCAAGTGGCACAATATTGCTGCTTTAGTGCTTACTTCGAGCCCTGCCCGGGGCTCTGGGGACAGCCAGCCCAGGGCTGCAGCTCCCCTGTCTCCAGCTCAGCTCAGGGATGCTCCAAACCTGCTGAGGAAGAGCTTCTGGTTGGGACAAACGCAGCAGCAAACCCTGCACTTCAGCCTTGGGTGAGCAGGGTGTAAATATCAGAGCCAGCCCCAGCCCTGTACAGTCTAGCTTAAAAATCAGGATAATATCAAACTAGTTCTAGGAGCTGAAGCAAATAAATTAATTTCAGTGACAGGAATAAAGTGGATCTAATTAGAAGTCCCTCTGCAGTGCCTCATTAGTGTGGTTGGTAAGTAAATGAAATTTCAGCAGTAGCGAGTTAGACTATTTGTCTTGGGGTATTTTTAGGATTCACAAAATGCCAACAAACCGGGTTTTCCTCACAGAAAATTTCCTTCATCAGATGTCTGGGGGCCTTTTTCACAGAGCACGGCACAGCCACTTCATTTACATTCCTTGGGCACTTGCCTCGCTCTCTGCAGCTCATTCATAAATTGAAACAAATCAAAGGGATTTTTGGAGACAAATGGATTTTAGCTGTCTCATTGCCTGCCCGTAACTCCACAGAGCAACGTGCTGCTGGTGAATCGGAACACTTGAGAAACTTCATCCTTTTCCCCCCTGTGAATAAAACTCTTTTTTTCCCTTCTGTGGGTGCCACCATCCTCCCGCACAGACACCCCCACGGCGCAGGGTAATTTCATTACAGGCCTGGGCAAGGAGCAGTCATTTGTCAGTCTTATTCAACTCGAGGCAGCTGTTGGTAACCTGCAATCCCGGATTGTCAGTCAGCAACGATTTCCCTTGACTTCCAGTGCCTAGAAAGTCATACCCCGTGGTAATTTAATGAGCGGGACATAAAAATTCTGGTCATACCCACCCAGCAGTGGTCCTGACAGATCATTTAGTGAGAAGTCCTCCTTTCAGGACACAGTCCTCCGATGGAAAGCGCAAAGTTATCCCGTTAATTATGTCCTCGACACATCAGAACCCCAAAACTCCGGCAATTCACAAGGCTGATATTTTTGGGATGTTCTGCCCCCTCCGATCCCGTTGTTATTACAACACCACAAGGTCTGGGCATCGGGAATTTAATCAAATTAATGGAGCTGCTGTTGTGGAGAGGTGGCCGGGGGACACGTGCCCTGAGCAGGGAGTGGCCTGGAGCCTGGCTGAACGGCTCTACTGCTCGATGAGGGGAAGCTGAGAGATCCCAGGAGCTCTGCACGCTGTTTGCAGCTTTCCAGGATTTGTGTGTTACGTGAAAAGAGGGTTTTTCTGCATAAAAGGTGAGATTGCTGCCAGGGAAAGGTACAGGTTGCATCTGTGTGAAGGCATTTGGGTGCTTTCCGCCTGGTCCTTCCATCAGTAGGTGCTCACAGCCTCCCCTGACACCTGGAATGACAAGAGCTGGGAATAGCAGGGGAAAAGCTTCCCAAAAACCTCCTTTTGTAGGACTGGGATAAAAACCTGCGTGAGCTTTTGCCCCATTTGCAACCTGAATTTCTCTATTTAACAACAACCCCTGTGATGGTGGCAAAATGCTTGGATTGGGACTTTGATGTTCAGCTTCTACCCCCAGAAATGCTGGAATTAAACACAATTTTTATGGCAGATTGAAGTGTTCAAGGCCACATTGGACAGGGCTTGGAACAACCTGGGATAGAGGAAGGTGTCCCAGCCCACGTCACGGGGGTGGAATGAAAAGAGCTTTAAGTCCCTCCCAAACCAAACCATTCTGTGATTTTAAGCCTGATTTTAACACAAGAGCAGCCTTGAAGAGGTGGCCCAAAATTGGAGCCTACCCATTGCAATCAGTTCTAACAAGAACATCAATTTGAACTGGGCTTTTAAAGCTTTATTAGACTGCAGAGGTTTGGACATCTAAATTAGTATAAATTTCTTAACAGATTTTTCAGCCAATGGCTGTGATTAACATCTTTATTAAAAATTTTTACATGGATTAAATTCAGACGCTTCCATTCTGTTCCACAGTGTGACTGCCTAGAAATTGGGCCACACAGGATGATTCATAAAGTTTAGATACCAGAATAACATCCTCAGGCAAGAATAATTTGATTTCCCCCCTCCCCTCAAACATGTTGCCATAGATTTTCCTAAATGTTTTACAAACAGTTATTAAAAGCACATTGAGAATCTGAATTCCCCGTGGGCAAAATGTTTTTGTACTTAACTTTCATTTAATTCAAGAAAAAATCCCATCTGGTTGGAGTTGCAGCAAAACATGGGAAAATCCTTACCCAGCTATCACAACAACATCGATGTGAACCCAAAGACTGCTCGTGGCCACCTTCCCTCATCCCATTCCCTGTGGGGCTGGGCAGAGCCAGGTTTGGCTCCGGGAACCCTGTCTGGGATCAGGGCAAGGCAAAGCTTTGGGGACTCAGACATTTCCCCCTTCCCAAGGTGGGCTTTGCTGGATTCCCGGAGCATCCTGGGCTGTCACCCCGTGGGTCATTGAGTATTGGCCCAGCAGCGGCCCTGACTGGACAACTGGAATCACAGAATCATCATGGAATGGTTTGGATTGGAAGGACCTAAAGCTCATCCCCCTGCACCCCTGCCACGGGCAGGGACACCGTCCCCACATCAGCTTGCTCAGGGTGGTATTAAACTACAAGAAGGTGCTGTGGGGCTGAATGGCCAAAGTGTTCTTCCTTACAGCAACCATCAGAGACATCAAAACCACTCCAGCATCAATTTACTGAGATCCGAAATATGCGTTTATCAGCTCGTGCTTTTAAATAGCTCCTAACTAAGCGCGTAGATGGGAATTAAAAAACACCAAAGCAACAAACCCCGACGCCCACCACCCCCTTCCATATCTTCCCTTAACAGCCCCGTAAATTTTCAATGTCATATTCCTGCGCATGGCTGCCCTTAATCTGACAGTGTCACAGGGATCTATCTTCATTTTCTCACTCTTTTCATAATCTAATCCTCAGCTCTAACATGCAATTAGTGCCCTCCTCGCCCCTCGCATACCAAGCAGGCTGATTGCTACAGCTTTCCCTGTGCAATCCATTTAGCCCCGCGCCTCATAATGAATATGTACATTTGGAGGACCTCGCCGAGGAGGGTCACAGGCAATCAACCTTGAATTCAATTACGCGAGTCAAGGTTAATGACTCGGCGCAGTGGTCAGAGGCAGCGAGGCTCCCGCAGATTAAATCAGGCTGTCACAGCTGCCAGCGCCGCGTGCCGACAGCGCGACAGCGCGACAGCGCCGGGACAGGCGCGGGCACTGCCAACCCCATTGTCCGCTCCCCGGCCCTAGGGGCACCGGGCACGGCTGCCTGGGGGCGCGGGCTGGCTGTGCCCTGCTGATGCTCCCGTGGCAGCGTGGGGACAGCGCTGCCACCCTGGCAAGGGGCACTGACCCAGGGTCTCTCACAGCACGAGGCTTTTACTCTGCGGGAGAAACCCCAAACTGCAGCTCTGCCCCACCCCACGGCCCCTGCCCTCCGGGGACCCCGGAACCACAGAACCACCCCACTCATCTGCTCCCACTCATCTGCTCCCACTCGCCTGCTCCCACCCTGTATTTCCCTTGATGCAGCTTAACCTGCTCGTGGCAGAGCTCACGGAACAGGATTGAGCCCACACAGCAACACCCAACAGGGCCCAGGTCCCACACGGGTGGCTCTGTGCCCTCTCCAGCCATGCCAGGGCCCGGCATCAGCTGAAGGGTGCCAGCAGCTTCCCCAGCCCATGGTGGGACCTGCCAGGAAAGGCTGCTCCAAGCCCAATCCTCACCCCCACAGCGTCACCTGGCTGGAAGAGACCTCCAAGATCGAGTCCAACCCAGCCCTAACACCTCAACTAGACCCTGGCACGGAGTGCCTCATCCAGTCTTTTTTTAAGCACATCCGGGGATGGTGCTCCACCACCTCCCCGGGCAGAGCATTTCAGTACTTGAGCACTCTTTCCATAAAACCTTTTTCCTGATATCCAACCTGTATTTCCCTTGATGCAGCTTAAGACTGTGTCCTCTCGTTCTGTCAGTGCTGCCTCATCATGCCAAGGACAGATAGTGGTGTTTGAGGACAACTTCCCAGCTGATATTTAAATAGCACACATTTATTTTAATGGCACCCATTTCTTTTATTTTAATGACGCCCATTTCTTTTATTTTGTCTCTCAGTGACACAATTTTTTGCTTTGCTCCAGGACTAATGGTGGTGTAAAAGAGCTTAGAATAGGCTGGAGCTGGGGCTTTGGTGGGAAGCTGCAAAGACTTTATGACGTATTTCCATACCCATATTTCCATGCAGCCCTGGCTCTGGGGTGTCCCAGCTCAGGGCAAAGGTGTTTTGTGCAACGTGCTCAGCCCAAACAGAACCAGAATCCACAGCCAGCCCTGCCTCCCCCTGCCCATCCAAGGCTTCCCACAGGGCTGCACACTGAGGAGGGAGTTATTTAGTAGTGCAGACAAATTAAAAACATAAATAACCTTCGACTGTCGGAATCTTTTCAATAAAAACAAATTATGGGGTTTATGTATGTAAAGCAGTTTCCCTTGGTGTGAGGAATCTTTTACAGGTGATTTATGCTGTTATTAAATATGGGGCAATTTTTAGAACCAAATCACTGCTGTCATTTGGGGAGCATTACATTGTATTTAACACAAATTCCTAATGAATGTCTTTTTCAGAATGTTCTTCCAATGCTTAGATTTTAAAAGAGAAACCCCTTTCTTTAGAAAAGATAATCTTGTTTGTTTTGTCTTCTTTTCCTTTCTTTCCACTTGGAGAAAAAAATGGAGAGGGCAAAAGAACAACTGCAATTCCCATTACTGGGCTGGGCAGAGGTGCAGATTTTAATATATCCAAATTCCTCATCCCTCACTTTGAAACATTTCCCATGCTCAGATGAGCATCCATGGCCTTCCAGCAGGTGCCCATGACTCTCCCCACTGCCCAGTGTCAGCAAGGATGTGCCTCAGGAGACAGAGTTTTGGAATATCCTCACAAATTCCTTGGTAAAAGCTGAGGACACTTCTGGGTTTATTGTATTTTTCTTAGTGTCTTTACAGCCAAGGTGTTCAGCTCTTGGATGTGCAGGGCTGGGCCAGCACAGCCATCCCAGAACAACCCTGGGAAATTGGTCCTGGGGAAAAGGGCATCTTGATTTTTACTTTTATATTTAAAAGTCCCAGCTTTCCCCTCTGCCCAGCACTGCAATGTCAGGGGAGAGAGGAGAGCCCTCTGAGTGGGGTCAGGGCCAAAACAGCTCCAGGTTGGGGCTGCTCCATCACCTCCTGCATGCCCTGATGGCAGAGACCACCACGGACCCACTGCTGCGCTCCCCACGACGATGGGACACTTTTAATTGTACTGGTTATTAATGCAGAAGTTATTAATTGCTCCCTACAGTGATAAAAAGGGAGGATAAAATATGGGCTTGAATCCCTTCCTGCTACTTAGAAACTGGAAAAAGTTTCTGGAGATCTGTTCAGCTCTTCCATCAGGAATTAAACATCCAGAAATCAGCTCTCCTGGGCAAGAGGAATGAGCTCGTGAGTGTTTCAGTTCAGCCCTGGAAATCTGGGACAGAATTAAACTTCCAGAAAAAAATACTGGGTGAGACCCTGTGATCTGTGCCCAGGCTGAGGGGTCAGAAATCAGGAACTTTGGGAAATCCTGGGGATTGTTCCCAAACAGGAGCAGTTCCTGCAAGTGGTGGTGGGAAGTTTAGAGTAAAGATTAAACAGGAGAAAAGCAGGGAAGTGCCGTGGGTGCTGCCCGTGGAGAGGTGACAGCCGGCATTAAGGGAAGGCTTCGTTGGTGTCCAATGTGATTTGTCTGACACACAGATTCCTCCGTAGCCCACGGAGACAGCACTCAGGTGTTCCAGGATTTGCATGAGTTGGTTTGGGGTGTGGAGAGCCTCTAATGAGGATTCATAAATCCCCCGCTCCGGCGCGGACGCCTGCTGTCATTTCAGCTCCTGAAATGCAATTTTGGCCAAAGCCATAACATCACATTAGGAACAAACAGCAAATTGAGGCTTGTTCAGGAGGGGCAGTGTGACAGGAGCAAAATGAAAACTTCTGAAGGGCTGGCACAGCCCAGCTCAGAGCAGATCCGTGTGCTCTGGGAGCCATGGAAAATCACTGCCATGGCTGGGCTGAAATTGTGGAGAATCCACTCTGCCCAGTGTTTTGGATGTCCTAACCCTGGCCATTCTCAGCATCTGAGGAGTTGGATATTTTTAGGATTATCTTATTAGAGTCACTTTAAATTGCTTTAATTAGATTATTGAATGTTACAGCTCCAGAGGATGCTGCGGGGATGAATTAGGTGCCTAAAAAGTTGTGATTTTAATTAATCCATGAGTTTACTTATACAATATTGGATCACATCTTCCAGGTTTTATTTCAGTTTCTTCCAAGTACCTAAAAAGTCTTACAGGGGCTGTCAGGGAAAAGCAATGAGGTTGTTTTCCCCCATCTAATTATGATATAAATGGTTGGCAGGGAAAGGGCTTAAAGGGGAAGTTTGGAAAACAATTTGGTGTACGGGTGATATACTGGTGTGACTGGTACCAGCATCCTTACATTTCCAAAATAAATTCAGTTGTAGCAAAATATATTCAGTAATAGCTGTGAGATTAGACATTTCAAACCAGTGTCATTATTATACACATTTATATTAAATGATACTTTTGTATTAATAAAAGGCATCTCAAACCCAGACTTTCAGACACTTTTCTGTGAGCATCCAAAGCTTCCTCAATGAGCACTGAGAGTTAAATAAAGCTTTCCAAAGGATTTATCAGGTAAATGTTATGGATTGCTGTGATTTAATTTATGGGATTAGTTTGACTTTCAATTACCAGGCTTCACACTGAATCACTTTATATTTTGAGCGCTGTAAGTAGCACTCCTTACACTCGATCTTTCATTTGGGGAAGGATTATCAATAATTAGACACCATGGCCTTATTGATCAACTAATCAATAACTACATTAATCATCAGCAGCCTGAAAACAATTCACTCTTTGCATGAAAAGGAGTCGGTGCAATCAAATTAACATCCTGTGCCTCACCCCCTGCAGGTGGTACCTTTCTGAGAGACATCTCTGAACCTGCTGCTGCACACCCAAAGAGGCTTTGCTCTTTTTTTGAACTTCTTAATTAAGTTTGGGTCGTTGTTTCTCAATTTTCTGCTGTTGATTTGTCGCTAACAATAATTTTGGGCCCAAAAATGTGTTGGCTAGAGAGGGAGAGTCTCCAAAGGTGCCAGTTTATCCCCACACGGGCAGTACAGAAGGATTGCAGGGTGAATCCTCAGGCTGAGCTCTCATCTACATCCCAATCACCCCAAAGCTCAGCAGAGGTGTGCTGGGGCTGCCCCCCAAACCAGCTGCTTCACATAAATGTCTCTCTCTGAGTTTTTTCCCCTTTAATCACTCACAATTTTTCCCAGGCATTCCAAAGAATTATATCTGCACATTATCCAAGTTACACAGGCTTTCCTCAATCCAGAGTGGAACACCTGATTAAGTTTGTGTTTGCAGTTCTCGGTCATAAAAAATCATTTATAGCCAAGCCTCTCCATCAATCAGGTGAGACTATTAGGAAAACAACAAACTGCCCAATAAATTATCCTAATCTGCTGTAAAACTGATCTTAGTAATTAATTTAGTCAATTATATTTAACCAGTTGGCAAGTGGCCTAAACAATGTAATCGCATTGGGTTTTTCACAGAATAAAACCTGAGCGAGCTGTAAAAATCATTCAGAGTAACATGGAACAGTAATTTTGGTTTGGGATGTGACACAGAGCTGTGGCTCAGGTGGGCACACGGCCCCAGGCACAGCCAGAAATGTTTTTTGTGGTGGTAACTGGTGAGGGGAGATGGGTGTGAGGCCTCCTGGCTTTGCTGAAGCACATCCCCTCCCGGCTGTGTGGGATGGAGGTGGCTTTAGGGGACCCAGAGTCCCATAGGTGGAGGGGACTCTGCTTGCTCTGACACCCCTGCAATGGTCTCAAAGCTTTGGCCCCTGGGGCCGCTGCTCAGCCCCCACAGCTGAGGGAGAACGGATGCAAATCCGCCATTTCCATGGGAGCTGGGCCTGCAGGCCTCAGCCAGTTCAGTTCGACAAGAGTCAAACAGCAATTCCTGACCCGGTTCAGAGCAGGATGTGCGTGTTCTGTGTGTTCTGTGTGTTTTGTGTGTTCGATAATCCTCTGGATTTCCCAAGAAACCAGCGGATTGTGCACATCCTGGGGGGAAGGGCCTGTTTGTTTCCTTCCTCTAGCAGGCCCTTGCTCCCGGTGCCAGGGCCTGCTTCTACACCTGGAAACACCAGCAGAAACACCACCTGTTCCAAAGGGATTTTAATGGAGACTTGATGGATATTTGAGGTGAAATCCACGTGCTGGAATTTATGGAGTTAAATAAAAGCAGTGATTATGGTCAGGGAGGGAGAGTTTGTTACAGCAAACCCTAAAAAGGCCCTGTTGGTGGGGTGGACATTGGGGAGTGCCCTGTGCAGGGCTCCACCACCGGATCCACATTCCCAGGGCTCCCTTGAACACCACCTGTGCCACTGCAGTGTTCCTGCTCCTTGCCAGGCACGTTATCCTTGCTTTCTAACAATAAAAACATTCCTTAATCACATCTCCTCATTCTTTGCGGGGGCTCATTCCACGCTCCCCTCTGCACAAAAAGCAATCAAAACCTGGCAAAGCTTTGTTCCCCCACTGTCACCCCAGCCTTGGACTGGGAGCGACTGGAGCCTTGGTGTTTAATCCACATGGATCCAGCCTCAGGCACGGGTGGGGCATGGGGACAGCGGGGGGGCTGCTCGGTGTGATATCACAGGATGTGCCACCATCGTGAGGGGCTCAAACTGCTGGCATGGAGTGTTTTAACTCTGAGGAGGAAGAAGTTTTGCACTGTGAAGTGGCAACAGGGCTGCTCCTCACCCAGTGTGGTCCTGGAAGTGCTGCTAGGGACACAGATCCTGTCCCCACGTGGGGGACAGCGGGGAACAGCCCGTCCCTTCCCAATGTAATTAGTATTAGTTACCTCAGCTGTTTATTAAGAGTGGTTGCACTAGGATAATACCCTCCAATGTGTGCATCAGTACCCATATCCATACTCAGATCCACACATCCCTCATTTCTTTGCTGGCGACTATGAACCAACCTGCTGTACCCTGGCAATTCCTCCTGCTCAGTGCATGGAATCATGGAATCATGGAATCATGGAGTTGTTAATTTGGAAACACCCTCTAAGATCAGGGAGTCTGACCATCCCCCAGCACTGCCAAGGCCACCAATTACCGTGTCCCCAAGTGCCGTATCCACACAACTTTTAAATCCTTCCAGGGATGGAAATTCCACCACTGCTATGGGCAGCTGTGCCACGGCTGAACAACATTTTCCATGAAAAAATTTTCCAACCTAAATCCTCTCTGGTGTAACTTGAGGCTGTTTTCACTTGTTTTTGGGAAAAGAGACCAACCCTCACCTGGCTGCCCCCTCCTGTCAGGGAGTTGTGGCGAGCCACAAGGTCCCTCCTGAACCTCCTTTTCTCCAGGCTGAGCCCCCTTCCCAGCTGCAGACCCTTCCCCAGCTCCATTCCCTTCTCTGGACTTTCCTGCAACATCCCACGTTCCAGCAGGTTCCATGCCCCCATCCCACCTTTGGCAGGTCGGACTCTCGGCACGTGCCAGGGCTCACGGAGGAGCAAGAACCCCTCCACCTCATGCCCAGGGTGACTCCTCCCTGCCAACAGCGCCGTGCAATAAAGCCTGGCTTAAAAGCCCCATAAACCCAGCAATTATAAGACACGGAATGATCTGAGGCAGGGCTGGAGCAGAGGCCTCCTGCCTTTGATGTTTATTGCCACAGCGGAGCAAATCGGAACAATGCCGGGCTTCGTGAGCCCTTCTTAGCGCTCGGAATTTCACATTTGTTTCCAATTTTACCAGTTGCCATTGTGGGCCTTCCTTCTGCCATTGTCTAAGGGGTGGTGGTTGTAATTTCTCTTTTGTGCTCTGTAATTCGGAGCAGTCCAGACCAAGCAAGAACATCTGCATGGAGGGCCCTGCCCTCCTGCACCAGGCCGTGTTGGAAGGTCACTCTGCTCATAAACTTCGTTATCGCTGTTGGTTTTATTCATTATATTTGACATATTAAGCTTCTGTATCTTGGCATAAAGGACACAATATTGCAGCATATTGGCAAGCTCATTTGCTTTTCACAGCCAGTGTTGTGTCCAAATAGCAGTCCCTGGGGAGCAACACGTGGATATAGACTGCAGGAAAATGAGCCTCAGCAGCAGGTGGCCTTTTGCAGCCTAATGAACACGGCAATCTGTTACCAGCACGGCGAGGCTTTTCACCAGACAATTAGGCAACTAAGCATGTAATTATTCAGGCCAACAAGAAGAGCCTCTTCTCTAATTTCATCTTTTCATTGCTGTTTACTCACCCACACTCCCCTCATTAATGAGAGATTTTCCAGTCTATGCTAATTGGTTTCAATAACATTCATTTCAGTTGAAAGGGAGCGATTCTGTTAATTGGGAATCGAAGGCGTCTTTTCATTTCGAGTGCGTCCTGCCATGGAAATCTGAACACTCTCAACAGGTTTGAGCTAATGAAATTAAGTTACACAGCCACTGGTGGTGTAATAGAAATAAAGTAATTTATTTTCACTGAAGCATGTGCTATAGGTCCTGAACAATTAATCCAGCTCGTTCGGGGAGAGCCATCGGAGGAGGTGATTTGGAACAAACAAGGCTGCAGCTCCAGAGCTGCTGCTGCAATTCTCAGGGTGGTTTCACTGCTGAGCTCTCCAGCACCACCCAAAATGTTTAATGGCAACGAGCAGCATTTATGGAAACACTAATTCTTTAAGAGCTGTTTGGGAAATAAAGAAACAGAGCGCAGAGCTTGCCAGCCTGTTAAGTGTGAGGGTGGGTTAAAGCACCATAAAATAAGTAAGTGGGTGGTTTCCCAGCTCTGAAATTGGAGCCCTCCACAGGGCACATGGTGCTGAGAGGACTGGAGAGCTGTAATCCGATTTCTACAGTACTCAGGACCTGGAAAGCAAGAGGGAACTGAAGCCCAAGAGTCAAATATGTTTGGGGTTTTTCGTTGCCCACAAATACAAGGAATTATTTTGAAGGAAAACTGAGATTCTCAGTTATCGATGAAACTTCTGGTGTTCAGGCTGTAAGGAAAACTTCAGCTACCTCATTCCAGTTTTAGGCTTGGAGATGGTTGATTTTTAAGGTCCCTTCCAACCCAACCCAATGTAGGATTCTGCGATTCTGCCATAGCTAAACCTTGGAACATCAGCAGGGAGCGCCAAGGTGGAGGAGGCAGCTTGCAGGTGTCAGAGCATCTCGGCCATGCCCTGTGGTGGAATTTTCCTTGTGGTGGAATCCCAGAACAGTTTGGGTTGGAAGGGACCTTCAGGATCATCCAGCCTTCCACAGGACCAAGTTGCTCAAAGGTTGCTTGTCCTGGAGTGGGTGATCCCGACTGCTGCAGGTCACTGCAGTGGCCATTGATTAATTAAAAATAAATTTGCAGGCTGAGAACTACAGTCTTCAAGCAATGCCAGGGATAAAGGATGGCTTTCCATGTGGGAAAAATCAGGGAACTTTGGAAACCTCAGTGCTTCAGTGTGGAGGAGCCCAAAGCTGGAGCATGCCTGAATGCTCTCTGGAGCTGAACACGAGCCAAGGGCAGAGGGATAAGGAATTCTCTGCAAATCCAGGTGTAATTATGTATTTTTCAACTAAGATACAGCATATATTTAAACTATCTTTTGATCATCCAAAAAACATATGCACAACTGAGTAAAAAGTACCCCAAACCATAAATTTTCTTGGCTTCATTAGCTTTTAAGTGAGACTTTCAGCTTTTCCCACTTTTTTTCTTTTCCCCCTGGCATTAAAGCAGCCTGATGAATTTAACACAAGTGAAAGGACAGTGTGCAACTTTTGTTTTCATCCAACCTGATCATGGGAGGTGCTGTTCCAAACCTTTGTGGATAACCCATCCTCTGTGCTGTTCCTTCAGCTGGAATATTTGCTTGGTGAGAGATGCTCTTTCCACCAGCAGGGAGAGGAGCCCTGGTTTGTTGCAATTGCTGGTTGTGTTTCATCTTGGGTTTATTTATAAGCATTTATGCCAGCGTGGGGGATGTAAATGCTAATGTTGGTTCTTTTAAAACCTGGCTTCCAAAATGCATAATAGGCAGAGCCTTATAAAATAATACTCTGCAGCCTGTTATGAATATTTCAAAGAATTATTTCTTTATTTTGCGCAGAGCTCATCGGGCTGACATTTGATTCATAGCTGCACAGGCGTACCTGGGGTTGCTAAGGTTACCCAATTTCATTCACCCATGGATAGTTGAGATCTACATAATCCCATCAGATCTTCCACTGCATTTCCAAGTGCTATTGATGAATGGGGCCTTGCTCAGATGATGTGTCCATTTACATGTGATATATCTCACAAGTCCTGTCTTCAGGAATATTGCAGCTGATGAAATTTCCCATTATGTGCACACACAGAAAGCAGAGGTGCGTGGGTTTATTCTCAGCTTGAACAGGCCCCAGAATTAGGAGCCAGCGAGGGTATTTTGTGCTTGAATCTCGCTTTTTCTGCCCAAATTGAGAGTATTGTGACTGTAATGCCAGACTGTGCTTTGGTCACAGTTCTCTGCAGCGGTACCATCTCCTGGTTGCCACCAGAATGGTTCAGCCTCTCACTTCACTGAGCCAGAACTTACCAGTGGCACCTCATCACCTTTGAATAGGAAATATGGCATGAAAAGCGAGCAGTTTTTCCAGCAGAAGCTGCAGACCCTGGGGGATGGCCCAGGCTGGGCATCGTGGCTCTCAGTGGTGACAGGAACCAGGGGACATCTGGGGCAGAGGGGGAAGATGCACCACAGACACCACAAGTCCTGAGCAGTGCCCTCTCCTTCCCACCTCCTGAGAATGTAGATTACACACAACAGATTCATTTCTGTGTTACAAACCACAGCCAAGCCACAGGTGCCCTTTAATTTGAATTTACAAGGGCTCAACAGCAACCGTCGGCCCGGAGCGCTGGGAGACAAAGAAGACTTTAACTCCACCAACCAGCCAAATCAAATCCTTCTCCCCGTGTCCCTTTTACTCAGAAACCCAGCCCAAACCACATCACACGGGCTGGGAAGCACTGGAACTGTGGTCTTGGTGGGTCTGGGGTGGGCTGGGAGGCGCCAGGGGCCCATGGAGCCCCCAGGAGCCAAACTGAAGTGTGGGTGCAGGCAGGGTGGTTATCCCAGGGAGCATCCCTCACTGCCCCAGTGCCCTGCTGTGACACAGTGGGACAGATCCTGTTTGCATGAAAGGAAGAAAATCCTACAAATTTGGTGCGGGTGGGGTGAGGACCAACACGCCCAGAGCAGACCTCGTCAGCAGCTGACCTCCCAAGGCAGAGATGTTCATCCCAAATCTTCTCAGAGATCTCATCCCAAATCTTCTCACATTTGACAGTGGAAGGAGGAAACTCTTATTGAGGCAACCTGAGGCTGGAGCCTGTGCAGCCCTGCAACCCCACGCTGTATTTCATCCTTTAAAAGCTATCACTTTACTTAGCAAGCTGCTTACTACAATTATACAATGTTTTTCTTGGCCCCCAGCTACATTAAACATCCATTTTACAGCGTTTACTGTGCTCCCCTGAAAGCCTGGCTCCCGAGGAGGGGGTTGTAAAGGGTGATACTGTAAAAAAGGACACGGGTTCCTCATTAACTTTATAGTTTTACTGCCTTGTTTTGGGGCACCTTCCCTTCCTCCCCTCCTGTGGCTGGTGCGCTGCTACTTTACCCGAGCGGATTTGGTTGGGAACGTTTTCCAGCAGCATCCTCTGCTCTTGGCTGCAAAGCCCCTCCTAAAGTGAATCCAAAGCCCCTCCTATCAAAGCCCCCAGGCTGAGCACAGAATCACAGAGTATTCGAATCGCAGAGTCATCGAGTGGTTTGCGTGGGAAGGGACCTTCAAGCCCATCCAGTCCCAGCCCCTGCCATGGGCAGGGGCACCTTCCACTAGTCCAGGTTGCTCCAAGCCCATCCAAATCCTCTCCCGGATTTCTCCCACGGCGGCTCCCCTGCTATCAGGAATAAGGCACCTCCGCAGCGGCGAGGGCAGAGCTCCCTCCAGAGCCGCCCGCCGCAGGATTTATGTTTCCCACACGTTCCCAGGCCAGCTGGACTTTTTTACACCCCTGCACATTATCGAGACAGGCAGAGCAGCCGATTAAATCATGTTTGAACGTGCATAAAACCTGTCCTCGTTCCTGCACAGCCTGGCCAGGCACAGGCTCTGCCTGCTGCTAATTATAGCCGATAAAAACTGCCCGGCGCGGCGGAGCCCTCCCGGAGCAGACAACGTCTCGAGCTGTTGATTATTTAGCCCTATTATATATTGATAGGTTAGGATTTATTCCTGAGAGCAGAGCCCAATAGCCGGGGCTCGGCTGGCGCTGGGGAACGGGCTCTGGGGCCGTCAGCCCGGGGTAATCTATCAGCGAGAGGAGGAGGAGGAGG
>WAAG01089043.1:28575-57384 GCA_013390105.1 Tichodroma muraria
AAGGTTGATCCTATAGTGCACTCAAGCTTATTATTCATCTCTTAAATGAGAAAAGCTGGCTTTTGCAAACAAGATGGTGATTTATGACACAGTTGAAGTGAGAAGCTAAAGGTTAGTAGAGGCATATGAAAATCAAATTCTTTCATGCTTTACTTGAGTGAGGAGCTGGCAGAGTTATACTATTGTGGTTTATAACATAGATTATATTCATATATATATATATACATTGAAAACTTCAAGTGTTTTGACATGGGTAAGTGCTGGAGCGTGGGGCTGCAAGGGGCTCGTGCAAAGCCTCTCCTGCACAATCCTTTCCCCTGCCACTGCAGGATTTTGGAGACAAACCTTTGGGATGTGTTTGAGCAGTGGTTTGCAGCCCCTCTTTGCCTGCGCAGGATGATGAGGTTCCTTTTAGAGATGCTCTGTGATCCTCACCCTCCATCTGAAGGAGGCTGAAGCCAGGTGAGGGTTGGGCTTTTCTCTGAGGGAACAAGTGACGGGACAAGAAATGACTTCAAGTTGCACTAGGGGAGGTTTAAGTTGGATTTTAGGGAAAATTTCTTCATGGAGAGGGTTGTCAAGGCCTGGAACAGGGCAGTGATGGAATCCCCATCCCTGGAGAGATTTAACATCCCTGTGGATGTGGCACTTGGGGACATGGATTAGTGNAAAAAGTCATCATTCAGCTGCTCCCAGGGCTGGGTCCTGCCTGTGCTGCCATTAGAGCAGAACTTGAGGGGGTTCTGCCTGAAACGAGTGGGTATTTTTAGCTGACTTTATCTGAGAGGGAGCTGGGGGTGCATGGGGAGATAAGGGCACAGTTTAGATTTCTGCCTTTACGCTCACTGTCACATTCAAAAAAATAAATCACAATTTTGATTTTCCATGTCCCTGAGGGAGAGATTGACAAGAGCATCCAGTGCTCATAATTGGATCATTCCTCTGGGAAAGCTGGCTCCTCCGCTGAAATCCTTACATTCTCTAAGGAAAATTGCTCTCAACGTTATTGAAAATACTTTAGGAGACTGAAGATTCTGGTGCCTTTCCAATTCGAGTGCTCTGGTCGGTCATGCCAAAGGAAGACAATAATGGGAACCAAATCTGGAGAGCATTGCACTTAATTGGAGCCCAGTCCTGTGAGC
This sequence comes from Tichodroma muraria, assembly GCA_013390105.1. NCBI lineage: Eukaryota > Metazoa > Chordata > Aves > Passeriformes > Sittidae > Tichodroma > Tichodroma muraria. The sequence continues at coordinate 29,718 of WAAG01089043.1, forward strand.
TCGGAAGGCCCAGGACCCCCTGGGGGCTCTGAGCCCTCCTCTGGTGGGGACTTGCAGGAAGGAGCCCTTGGGATGCGTTCCAAAATAGATGCCTGAAATAAATTATTGAAAATCATTGGTTGGGTTTTTTTTTTTATATANGGGCTTTTCTCTGAGGGAACAAGTGACGGGACAAGAAATGACTTCAAGTTGCACTAGGGGAGGTTTAAGTTGGATTTTAGGGAAAATTTCTTCATGGAGAGGGTTGTCAAGGCCTGGAACAGGGCAGTGATGGAATCCCCATCCCTGGAGAGATTTAACATCCCTGTGGATGTGGCACTTGGGGACATGGATTAGTGGTCTTGGCACTGCTGGGGGAATGGGAATGGCTGGACTCAATCTTGAAGAGTTTTTCCAGCCAAGGGATTCTGGGATTCTGTAGGTTCCCAGCCATGACGGGCACTGTGGGGGGACGTGCTGGGGCTGCTCCCTCGTTCCCTGCGGAAGCGACGGGGCCATGCACGGTTTTACCCAGCTCACTCTTGGAGGAAGAGGCTAAAAGGGAAGGTTTTGATGAGATATAGCCTTCCCCGCCTTCCACATAAATTAATTGTGCAGTTTAATAAACTAACAGGTGGTTCCACTTCAGCGTGAGCAGATGTTACCCTGAACGAGCCGAGTCCCCCCTCGCCATCCCCGAGTCCCCCAGCTATTCCTACCTTTCTATCTTCCCCTTTCTCCTCACTCTTCCCTTTTCCCCTTCTCCCTCTGATTTATGAGCAGCTCCAATATGAAATGTTTCGTCGGGGCTCTATGAATATTGATGATGGGGTCGTGCTGACTTGAGCTGTGTTCATAACTTTCCGTGCTTCCTGGGAGCATCCCTTCTCCCAGGCTCCAGCGCTGCTCTTCCAGCCCCATTCATCCCACGGAGTTTTCGGGAGGCAGCCCCATTTGTTAAAGCTGCCTCTCGCCTGCACATTTGTCTTGGATTATCTCCCGAGGAGAAGACGATAAGTACTTACACAAACCTACGCCGAAATTAAACACACAAAACAAATGAGCCTGGCGTGTTCACATTCTTTCATTTCCAGGGATAATGCCCGGGAGGAAACACTTGTGTGACCGCAGATGGAGGATGGGTTGGGAGCCCCAGGAGGTTTTGGGCTGCCCTCTTTAGAGGAAAGCTCTCCTCTGCTTCCCATATGGAGAGAAAAAATGATAGCACTGCTAATGGCTGGGGCACGGTTGGGCACCGAAGGGAAGGAGGAGGTAGCTGGGGATGGAGGGAAGACTGGAAAATAATAATGGGAAATGTTTTGATAAGAAGCGTTGCGGTCTTATACAAATATTCCAAAACTTCTGGAGCCCATTTATCCCTAGATTGAACCCAGATGACAGCAAGCTGTTCGCATGGGCTGGAATGTGCCTCCAACAGACACCCAGTTCTCCAGGCTGGGGACCCAGGGGGAACGTGGGGGCAGCCCTGGGTGCCTCATTCCCCCCTCGCCTCCTCCAGAGCCCCGAACAGCCCTATCCAACCATGGCCGGGCACTCCTGCTCCCCTGGGACCTGCTCACAGTCACTCACATCCCTCCTGTGGTGAAAGGAGAGGCCTCAAATCGGGGCACAGTCCTGGAAACCGTGAATGGCACAGGAAAACACCTCAAGCTTTTCAAAGGCTGGAGAGGTCCCAGCCCACGCCAAAAGCCCACAGCAGCCTGGCTCATCCCTGTGCCTTGGAGAGCATCTAAACCAGAGCAACTGAGCATTTCCACCTCTCCCTTGGCCACCCTTTCTTCTTGCCTTCTCCTCATCTAGCAGGCACCACCACTGAAATTTCCTTTCTATCCCTCCTAAGCTGCTTCTGATGTTGAGGAACAAGTGGCAATAAAAAGCGTTAAACACTGATCACTCATTTCCTCCTGGAAGCTCTGGGTGTGATCCTGGTGTTTATTTTCCCTGGAGCAGCTGCAGGGCTGGGAGCATCCAGCAAGGGGCCCAGCACCATTCCCTGCTGGGGTTTGGCCCTTCACCTCTGCACGGGCAATGTCTGGAACTTGTAGTTTTAGTACAAAATCAGCAGGAAAATCCAGTGGCACTGGATGAGATCCATTCCTTTGGATCAGCAGTCAGCAGTGAGCACTGGCTTCTGCCATCAGCCTCTGCAGAGCATTTGGGAAGGGTGAGCTCTACACATTGCAGCACTCTGGCCATTTGTCTGCTCCTCCCAGGGAAAATTTCCAAGGAAAGGATTGTCCAGCCCTGGCACAGCTGCCCAGGGCAGCCATCCCTGGAGGGATTTAACAGCCACGTGGGTGTGGCACTTGGGGACAGGGGTTAGCGGTGGCCTTGGCAGGGCTGGGGGAATGGTTAAACCCAATCTTAGATTTTTCCAACCTATACAATTCCATGATTTTATGACTTTGTGGGCTGGTGTTGGCCCCAGAGGCCGGGGCTTGTCTCACAAACAGAGCTGGCTGATGCAGAGCAGCTCCTGGAGAGCATCGATAGCGATCGGCAGCAGCAGGAATGAACTGGGCATGTGTAATTCCCATCAAGCAGGAATAATCTTCAAAGTCCTGCTGGGGTGCTTTTGGAAGACAGTGGAGTTTTCCCTGCTGGGGAAAATGGGATGCGAAAGAATTAACTGAAGTTGGAATGTTATTGTTTGTGTCAGACTCTGTTAACCACGTTAAAACTATATATAATACTTCAATTTCCTATGTCAAAACTCTCTAATGGGCAATATTCCGAAATCAAAGTCTTATGGAGCGGTTAATCTTCCGCACGGACAACGCCAAGTTTAAATCCAGTCCAAATGCCACTTCTCAGTCACAGCTTTAAAGGATTATAAATGATTATAATGGTATTTGTCTACTTGCCTGATACATAAGTTCACGTCAATGTTATCTCCAAAATTGACATTCGGTTTCATCTCGGAGGTGAGAGAATAAACTGTTGACTACCAGCTTCAGAGAGGAAAATGGATTAGCTCTAATGTAATTAGGGCTCCATTCACAGATGATTATTTTCGGCGGGCGCACAAACGGCGCCGATAAGGAGCGCGCTCGGCGGGGCCGACCGGGGGCCGCTGGGCTGGATTCGCTTTATCCTGCACGGCGTGATGGGTCCCCGTGAGCAGCCCCTGCTTCAGGCCCGCACAAGGCTTGTGCAGTGCCCAGAGGCAGCCGGGGCTCCAGCACTTGAGTTTCCACGATTTCCATGGGGGGGTCGCTGGGGATGGAGGCTGGCTGCCAGTCTCCCTCTGACAGGCCAGCTCTCACGGGACAGGGTCTCGGTTTTGGTGCCTCCCTATTTCCCGGGTCCTGTCCCGAGGTGCCAACAATCAAGGCCAATGTCAACACCAACTTCAGCATCAATTCCAATGCCAAAATCAACACCAACACCAACTCCAATGCCAGATCCATACCAATATCAACACTGATTGGTCAATGCCACCACCACCATCATGATGGCCTCCTCCAGCTCATGGTTTTTAACTCCTTCCAGTGCTCCAGACCCAAGAGACAGCTAAAGCCACAGCGCCTTCTTAGTGTGTTATTTGTCTGTGTGACTCTTCAGCTCTTAAAAATACATGAAAGAATAAGGATTGTCCCCGAGGATAATGGAACAATGGGAAGCAGCGACGATTTAATGAAAATAAATAAATTAATCTGTATACACTGGTGCTAATACAAATGATTTTTGAACGGCATGAAAGATCTTGCATTATTTTCAAAAAAGCACAAAACCCTTTTCTTTTGCACTAAAAACTCAATTTAATTTTAAGTCACATGATAAATGTCGGCAAGTTGAACTTTATTATGAATTCATGAATGCAGTTTAATACAATTGTTCTTTCTGGCCTTTGTGCTTTGAAGACAGTCCCTTCTGCCAGGATGTTATTTTTTGAATGTGCCAACTCAGCCACGATGACCTGTGGTCTCCGTGGCCCCTGGGTGCCAGCGGGGTTTGGTGCTGGCAGAGCCGTGCTCCGAGTCCGGCACGAGGCACTTTGGGATCACCGACTGTGGAAGAGCTCCTGCTGCCTTCCCATCCCCTGGCTGGGCAGCAAAGACCCTCACGCGGAGAGCTACGGGGGAACTCCTCGGTGGGGATTATTTTCTGCAGACAATGCAAGCTCCGAGGCAGGAACGGGACCGCAGCGACGCTCCGGTGCGGAGCCTTCGCCTCAGAGCCTTGGCAGCTGGATAATGGCTCAGCCAGCCCGGCCTCCAAGCCAGGCTCCAGGGAGCCAGCCCAGAAAACGCCAAGACGTCTCATTTTGGGCCCTGAATTGTTCTGTTCCCGCGTCAGCCTGGCCAAGTCCTCCTTATCCCCCGCCTGCCACCCCTCAGCAAGGGGAGCTCAAGGACAGCACTGAGGAGTTTGTCCCTCCCGTCCCCTCACTGCTGCCCTGCGCTGTCACAGCGTCCCCATCACGGAGCCACCAAAGGAGGTGACACCTGCACGTCCAGTATTCACCTGCTATGAAGAATATTAATAGTCCCACTCCTTTGGGTGATTAACAGGAGCCATCGTACTGGCTTTTTAACAGAATAAAAAGTGGACATAAAAATTATTAAAATCGTGATGGGGATTAAATAGATCTGTGCAAAGAACAGAAATGCAATTTTTTGGCTGAAAAATCTGTGTTTACACTCTGGGTGTTTCTGTGGGCTAAGCAGAGCAGAGTCAGGGGTGCAGGAAAGGGACACCCAGTCCTGAACACAGCCCTAACTCCAGCACCAGGCTGAGATTCTTTGCAGAGACTTTGGCAGTAAAACAACCACAGTTACTTAGAAAAACTTTTCCTCTTCTTGCTGGATACCCCCTAAATTTAGAAGAATTTCAGATGGACAAATTAAAAAGTACATTTGAGATAAAATACACAGTCAGACGCAGATTTGAACTCCAGATCTAACTCCAAAACCACTTGCAGCTTGACATGGCACAATGATTTACTGTGCTCATGATTATATCCTGTAGGTAGCAGCTCTGCAAGTGGGAAATAATTCAGGCAGGGATGTGGAAAGGGAATAACTTTTCTTCTGAGTGCAGGACTTCAAGAGCAGCAGCACAAAGCCAAAGCCCCACGGTTTCCAGTACTTGAAGGGGGCTTACAAAAAAGAAGGGAAGCAACTTTTTACACAGGCAGATAGTGATAGGATAAGGGGGAATGACCTTAAAATAAAGGAAGAAAGATTTGGATCAGGTGTTAGGGAGAAATCCTTTCCTGTGAGGGAGGGAGGGCCCTGGCACAGGTTCCCAGAGCAGCTGTGGCTGCCCCTGGATCCCTGGAAGTGTCCAAGGCCAGGCTGGATGAGGCTTGGAGCACCCTGGGATAGTGGAAGGTGTCCCTGGCCATGGCAGGGGTGGGATGGGATGAGCTTGAAAGTCCTTCCAACTCCACCCATTCTGGAATTCAGTGATTCTGGGCAATTCCAGAAGCAATTCCAGAGGCTGCTCCATGAGATGGAGGTCCCTATTTCACCCCTCCAGCTCTTGGGATGAAGTCTCTGCTCAGTGACTGGGGGGTATTAAACAATTAACCAGCGGCAGTGCAGGGTGATGGTGATGAGATGGTGGTGATGATGATGATGATGATGGTGGTGTTCATTTGGGATCCTGGCCCCTCAGAGAGATTTCTCCCCATTATGCACTGAAAATTATATAACCATACGTAAAATAAACTCTCCTACCCCCTTCCTCCATGCACCAGGAAATATTCTGGGAAGGCCCTTCATAAACAGCCTGTCCCACCTTCTCAGATTTAATTATAAAAGTACTTGAAACACAATAGTCCTTCCCATGCAGGGCTCATTTTCTAATTGAGTTTTGATATGGATACACGCCCAGGAGACCCTCGGCTGATGCACACAACAGATGGAGGGACCGAGCCCTCTCTCCCCTCTCCCTGAAGCAAAGTCACAGCAGGAGCACGTGTCAGATGTCCGGGCTCCTCTCTGCAGCCCCTCCAGCCCAGCAGAGATGGAGCTTGTTCAGGTGCAATGGACTGGCCCTGACACGTCCCCGCAGTGGCCAAGGGGCCAGCGGGGCAGAGCAGGGGCTCCTGGACACTGTGGCACCCATCCCTCCCTGGGAACGACGTCCTTAAGACAGCGAGCGACCTGTCCCCGACACTTCCCTGCCCGGCTAGGTGACACTGGCAAAATTAATTCCCAGAAAAGGTTCAAGCGCTGAATTGGAAGCTGAGGCGAGCGGAGCGAGGGGTGCCCGGCTCGCGCGGCGGGCAGCACATCGGGGGGAGGCTCCCCGGTGATGAATTACTCACTCCTCTAACGCTGCCCAGCTGGAGCGGCTGGAGCAAGCCTTAATTTACTATTTATAAACCTCCCCAGCTGTATTTTGCTAGGCAGAGCAGCTGGCTCGTCGCGGGAGTGTGAAGGAGAGGATGTTAACAGGTCGGCTGGCCGCGCTCCGGAGAGCGTTCGCAGCAGGGAAGGGGTTCACGTGCAGGACAGCACTGCCAACCCTCCCTCCTCCGGCCAGGCCGCGGCTGCGGGCCCCCTGCGGCCAGCCTGGCCAGCGGCATCTGCACAGTTCCCCGTTAAACATGATATTCCTGGCATGAGTATGGTGAGAAAACGGCTCAGGAAGGCCGAGCCCAGGGCCCTCCACGTGAATGGGGGAAAACCCCTCATTTTTTTAACCCTCACTGTCCTGCGCAGCCTCTCCTCATCCTGCTCCTGCTCTCCCAGCTCACCCCCATGGCACCTACCCCCAGCAGGGACTCAGGGAACTGGGAGCTTCCCCACACCTTGCCTGCCCCACTGGGAAAAACCCCACAGAGGGACAGCAAAACCCAGTGGAAAGAGAGGCAAAGCCCACCCGGAGCCCCTCCCCAGGTCAGAAGCACCCGAGGGTGTGCAGTTGCTGAGCTCTGTGCTGGGTGACACATCCCCACACTCTGCATAGGCTTCTCCCGCCGCCGCTAATGCAAACATTTAATTTTGATGATTTATAGCACAGCTACAAAAAAAACTCTGCATTACGCTTTGGAGTCAAGGCCTCAGCTCCAGAGCACGTTTTTATAGAGTCAGCATCTCTGTTTTTAAAAGTTATACTTCAATATTAAATATGACTTTTTTTTTTTTTTTCCACCAAGTCAATAAAACCCCTTTAGTGCAGATAATAAACTCATTTCTTCTGGGCTGGCTATTGTTTCAGGCCTGGGTCATATCCTGAAGCCTTTAAGGCTGTTCTTTGGCCTCTCTCATGAGGAATTTTGAGTTCAAACCCTCCCAGGCACTGCCCGAGCAGGAACAGAGCCCCAAACCAAGCCTTCCCTCAGACAGCTCCGTTCCTCAGTGCAAGGTGGTTTGCAGCAGAAATCACCAAGCTTTGGCATAATCAGTTCTCCAAGCTCTGCTCCATCTCCCCTGGCTGCTCCATGTCCCTGGGCTGCAGGGACATGCCCACGGTGGGGGTTTGATGGTACCAGTCCCTGCAGGAGACAATCCCATGTCTGGGAGTGGATGGGATCACTGTGGAAGTGCTGCACAATAGAACACAACTTCTGCCTTTAAGGGCAGACAAGTGTTTTATGTTTTTACAGCTCTCAGAATTACCCTGTAATCTTATTTATTTTCTAATACAAGTTTCTGTGGAAAAGGGTATCACAAGATAAATAGAAATTAACTGATTATGAGGATTGTCATTCTTTAAGTACATATTTATCAGGCCATTTGCTCATTCTCTTCTAATATCTTGACATAAGAGTGTCAAATTAAACACTCCCCAGATTAGGCTAATACCCAGCACTTTTGTAGCTTTCCTATCTGATTTGCAAAGCTTTCTTCTCCACAAATGCACTTGAAGTTGGTGCTTTACAGGGCTTGATAGAATTCATTTCAGGATTAATAAGCCCTCTCTGAACCATTTAACAAAATCTCTGCAGCATCCTCGTCTTGAATGGGGAATAGACTCCAAAGAGCGCTTTAATTAATTTGTCTAATTAATGGAGGGAAATGGAAGTTGGTTCCTCGCTGCAAATCGGTTCACGTTCACGGCAGCAAATGTCAGCTGAGTTCCAGGGGTGGCCCAGCCCCAGCTCCCAGCACACGGGGTTATCTGGAGGGGTTCAGCTGTACACGAAATTCGGCGTCTGGGCCCACGTCAGGCTCTAATTACTTTTGCCACGTTTCCTTTGTGCAGTCATTCATCCCCAGCCCGTCCTTATCTTGTCATCCCGCGGTGTCATTAGCGGTGTTTGAATGCATTAGTGACCGAAGGCAGGTTGGGCAGGCAGCGATTACAGCGGCCCGGCCTGAGTGATGTTTGAAATACCGGAATTGCTCTGCTCATCTCTATCCAAACAGGGCAGCGAGGCTGCTCCGAGGGGGAGAAGCTCCCCGCTGCCATCGGGCGCCATCGCTTTCCCAATTAACCCGCCGTTAACGAGGCCGCGGCGCCGCGGCGTGCGGTGACACGGGACACGCGGTGCCGCGGCTGCGGAGCGCGGTTTGAACGAGGAATGCGCACGGAGAGCAGCCCCCCACCCCCTCAGGGCTCCCTAAAAGCTGCTGCTGCCGCTGCCGAGGTGTGCCCGCACACACGGGCACCCCCAAAGGCGCCCCGAGCCTCACCGAGAGCGGCGCTGACCCCAGAAGGGTTGGGAGGACCTCAAAGCCCATCCAGGGCCATGGCAAGGACACCTCCCACTGTCCCAGGTGTTCCCAGCCCCAGTGTCCAACCTGACCTGGGACACTGCCAGGGATCCAGGGGCAGCCCCAGCTGCTCTGGGCACCCTGGGCCAGGGCCTGCCCACCCTCCCAGGGAAGAATTTCCTCCCAATATCCCATCCAGTTCCACTCTCCATCGCTGTGATGCCGTTCACGTGCAGCTGTGGCAAGCTCTGCACAGCTCAGAATCCTTCTCAAGAGACGTTGTGGTGGAGGAGGAGGAGGTACCTGCAGCTGGGCATGGACAAGAGCTCAGGGAACCACGCTGGCTGTGCGATGCCACCAGGAAACGGAGCTTTCCAGGCTGAAGGGCATTCCTAACCCAAGAACAAATCTGTGGAGTGTCTTGATGCCTTGGGGAAAATGATACCTTGGATTTTGGCTTTTCTATTTTTCAGATTCTCTGCTGCCTGGTATGTAACTCTGAAACTTCATGTTAGGTGTTGTTAAGTTCTCTTCTCAGGGTAGTTGGACAGAACAATCCCTTCCCAGCTAGAGAATCAAGGCCAACCTTTACCCAAAAAGCACAAACAATGGCCAAGGGAAGGGGGCAAGCCAGGGGGATGAGACTTCATCACCTGGAGCTGTAATTGGACAGTTGACCCCAATATGTGGATGAACCAAAACTTTTAAAAGTGTGAAAACTCATCACTGGGATCCATCTTGGACCCATCGTGGGTGTAGCCCTGGCCAGGCTCTTGTACTGCCCAAGGTGTATCCTTCTAAGGCCTTTTAATAAATCCCTCTTTTGTTCATTTAACTCTGCCTAGTCTCTGCTCCAGATCAGCCTTTCTAGGCATCAGTCTATGGACAGAGTCTGTGCTGTTCTGATTTCTGTGGTGTGAAGAAGTCCTGCAGCATCCATACGGACACTGGGAGTGTTGGGGGAGGAAGGGAAAACAGCCCTGGGGGCTTTGGACTGGGCTCAAATTCACAGGAGGGATTCTACCCCATGGCTGCCTATGTACAGAGCATTTTCCTGCCCCAAACTCCCAGTGAGATCACTGAAGTAGGAACTGTGTGCTCCTTCCTGGCTCCCATGGCAAATTAAATCAAATACCTGGACAATTATTACAACGTAATGTACAATTAGTACAATGCTCATGTCAAGGGAACGGCCTCCAGACACAGCAAACACGCTGTATGTTTGATAGATCTGAAAAATCTTTGTAGTCAAGATATTTTACGCTGAGCCACATTGATTTCCCGTCCATTTTTTTTTATATCAGTGTGTGCAACAGCAGTGCAGCAAGGAATACAATAAATACCAGCAGTGATTTATCCGAATGGCATTCAGCAGGCACTTTGCACTCACTCAGTTCACAGCCTCAGCATAAATAAATCAACACCAAAACAAAAGCCAGCACGTAAATCCCATGTACAACCTGCACCCTTCTTGGGACGGAAAATCCAAGGGGAAAACAGAACTGTTCCTGCAAGAGAAGCAGCACATCTGGCTCCCCTTGCTCAGTTAAGAATTTGCTTTTCTCCTTTCATTAAATTTTGCAAAGATATTACAGCATTTCATCTGCCAGTCCTAACAGCAAAGGGCACCATTAGCCCACGAATTACCTGCCCTGTCTCCTGGAAACTCGGGAAAGATCGGGCAGGAACAGCTCCAAAGGGGCACAGAAATGTTCTGTGCTCAGAGTCTGGGGCATGGAAATGGGCAGGGGGAGATGGGAAGGAGGAATGGGAAGGCTGGAGATTAAAAATACTGATACGAAGGAGAAGAGGAAGGAGAAAAGGAAGGAGAAGGAAAAGAGGAAAAAGATGAACAAAATTGTAAGTGCGCTATATAAAATATAGTATCACAGGATTATTAATATTGGGAAAGGCCTTTAAGACCATCAAGTCCAACAATTAACCTAACCCTGACACATCCATACAGATAAAGTTAATTAATGCCATGGTGGTATTTCAGCTGAGTTTAAAGTGTCCACATTCAATGGTTCATTTACCCTCTAATATTTAAGATATTGCAGATGCCCCATTGCAGCAGATGTTGGTGCTCCCACAGTTTCCTGCAGCTGTGCATGGAAATTACTTTTTCCAATTGATTTTCTAGTTAATTTAAAATAACAAGACTAATGGCCTGTGTGCTAAATTCAGTATGAAAGTGCATACTTTAAATTGGACTTAAAGCAATTTTAACTGGAGATATTTCTTCAGTCTGCCTGTAGGAAAAAAAAAAAACAACAAAACAAAATAAAATCAATCCTAATTTAATTTGGAGGCCACAAACCAACTTCCCTGTTCACTGCTTGAGGAACACGAAAGGCTGGGTTTACAAACAGGATTTGGGGCAGGGAACCTCAGGAACCTGTTGCATATCAAGCAATTTTAATTTTTGCTCCTATAAAAACTCCGATGGCTCCGAAGCTCTCGCAGATCCAAGGGGATCACCAAAGCCAGCTGCTGGTTCAGGGCTCTGGATATGAACAGCAATCCTAGAAACCCTGGAGACTCCCTAAAAGCCCTGTGGAAGTGCAAAGGGTTATTGGTATCAGACCAATGCTCCTACAGCTGCCCCGGGCCGTGTTCATTGTGCAGCGGCCACGGCATGGCCACTGGGAATCGGGATCCGTGGGTCAATCCTGCCCACCCAGTGCTGCCTTTCCATGAGAATTTTGGGATCCTCAGGCTCAGCAGCACCTCAGGGGGTTCGGAGCCAGGGTCTGCAGCCCAAGCCACACGCCGTGAGCCGGGAGCGTGGGCTCACACAAAGCTCGAGTGGCCGGGCAGGGGCAGGACTGGGGAATGGTTTCCTCTCCCTCTTTAAGAAAGCATTTTCTTTCCCAGTTCTCCTGAGTGTGGGAAGTTTCTCGCCGGGTGCTTTCTCCACACCTGCGAGGAGGGAGGTTAATCCTCCTTGCACCCTGCAGCGGGGGAGCAGAGCGGGGCTGCCGGGTGCTGGGGCAGACCCCTGGTCCCCAGTTTATTTCCTTAATTGCCCAAATAAACCCAAGCAGGGCTTACAGGGACAGGGCGTGAAAGCCTCAGTGCGAGAGGCAAAGCTCTCCACCTCGTTCCATCCACCCTCACAGAAGCTGTGTTCCAGTTTGTGGAGCGTGAGGCGGGACAGGGAGGGCGGGCCTGGCAGGAATGAGGAGCCATCCCACCCCTGCTGGACATGAACATGAACTCACAGTATGAGCGCGAAAGCGACCAGGCTGGGGAGGAATGTGGGGACAGAAAAAGAGAATAAAAACAATATTAGTGCTGGAAACTGCAGTTCCTACTTTCCTTCCTCTGGCAGAATTTAATAAAGCCTCGTCCGGGCCTAGCGCCGCTGAAAGCCACACGAGCCCCAAGCAGCAAGCTCGGGGCATGCAGGCACCGCGGCGGGGCTTTATTAAAGCCAGGCCTAGGGAAAAACCCGTGTTCCTGCAAAGCTGAGTCACCAGCAGGGGCAACAGAAGCTCCAAACAACCCCTCTCCTGAGCTGAGGGGCTTTTTTAGCGAGGCACATGGGCGGATGTGAAACTCTGAGGGGAAAAGGGGGAATGGCTCAGGCCGGAGGTGGCAGCAGCCACGTCTGGGGTTGGGTGAGGCAGCTCTGCTCTCGTGGTGGTTTCAGGGTGGGACCGGCAAAAGTGACCAAAAACCAGAGGCCACTCACACAGGGTGGGTATTGATAATGCCAAAAGTCAGGTTTAAAACAAGCAACCTCCCTTCTTCTTAATCTTTTGGGGAATTTTGGGTGGTTTTATTTTTAATTTAACTAGCAGAGGTTCTGAGGATTTAATAGGAATAGCATTCTCCTGCAAGAACAGCAGCCCTGCCTGGATGTGCTGGGCTGAGAGGCTGTTGGGGTTTGAGACTAGATTTGGGTTGGGTTAAAGCTCAGGTTTGGTTTGGAGTTTGGGTTTGTGGAGGAGTTTGGCTGGTTCGGGTTTGGATTTGGGTTTGGGTTTGATTGGAGGTTACCTTAGGGCCGGGTTTTAATTCAGGTTGGGCTCAGATTCAGGTTTGGGTGTGTGATTTCTTTGGGCTCAGGTTTGTGTTTCGGTTGGGCTCAGCTTTGAGTTTGGTTTAGGTTTGGTTTTGGGTTGGGATTTGGGTTTTGATTGGGTTCACATCAGGGTTGGGTTGCATTTAGGTTCAGGTTTTGTTTTGGGTTTGATTTTGGGTTTAGCTTTGGTTTTGGCCGTGGCTTTGAGTTCATGTTCATGCTTTGGTTTGAGATCATGTTGGGGTCCCAGTCCAAGAGTGAGTTTGAGCTGGGGATGGGAGTCCAGGCCCCTTTCCAGAGCTGTCCCCAAGCTCAGAGGGTCTGGAGCTCAGTGGGACAAGGACCAGGGCCAAGGATCCCAATCCTGCTGGGATGGACGGGGTTTGCAATCGGAGCAGGCCTTTCCCAGGGCACTTCTGAGGCTGAGCCTGTCAGAAGATGAGTTTTCTAAATGGCTTTCCTAACTTCTCTTTCGGCTCCTGTTGGTAATTGGTTCATTTCCAGGTACTTGCAAGAATGTAAATATGGAATGAATCAACTTTTTCCACATTTTCTTCAGCAGCCCTTTTATGGAGAACAGATTTTCCACAGAGGAAATTAAAAAGTACATAAAACTGAGAAATCATGGTGTTGTTGAGAACAGCATCAGCTTTCAATGTCACTTTGTAACTGGCAGCACATACTGTATTCCAATGGCATTAATAGAAACTACAAAGTTTGTTTCAATTAGCTTCGTTTTTCTTTCAGAAAAGGAATTATCATAAATCCCTGAAATAACATTTGTCCAAAAGAGATGTGTAGTGTTACTTTAGAAATCTTTTATGTCTGTTTTAAAATTACACTTCCTTGTAAAAATGATTATACATTGATTTAATAAATGCACTTGATTTGTGTATATTGCTGAAATTAAAAAAAGCCACGACACTGCTCTGATTTCCTGTACAAGGCTGTCAAACAACTCTTCTGTGGTAAATTCTGAGAAGGCTCTTGGCAACTTGTTCTGTGCATGGGCACTTTAGTGAGGAGAAGATGGGGTTGTATTACGATGTGGGCAGATTCTTTCGGAACAACTTCTAAAATACTCTTCCTTCCTGGTGCATCTGTCCTCGTGGGAGGCCCTGGACCTTGTGGAGGGTGATGGGTGTGGGCAGAGGGTGGGACTGACCAATCCAACCCCACACGTGGATCCTGGAGGATCCTTCTGCATCAGCTTTGCAGCTGAAGCACCATTAATCCCACACAGGTCCCCAGGCTCTGGGCCAGAATGTGCCCAGGCACTGCAGCACTGGAAATAATCTTCCTTTGAAAGTCTAAACAAACCTTTCCTTTGCACTTCACGCCAGGGAGAAGCTTACAGCGCAGTCAGCCAGTTAAAGAGGACTTTTATATCTGATTATCTCCGTTGTGGTGATGATTTGCTGACAGCTTTAATGGGAAATGCCCCCAGAAGTGGTGCCCATGTAAAATATGGCACTTCATGGTCTTCTTTCACACCAAACAAATACAGGCACTAATTTTTGGGCTTCATGAGGCAAACCCCAAATCTCTGAGGTGTGGGAGGAAGTTGGATGGCTGGGGAGGAGGTTGGATGGTTGGGAAGGAGGCTGGATGGTTGGGGAGGAGGCTGGAGGGTTGGGGAGGAGGCTGGAGGGTTGGGAAGGAGGCTGGATGGTTGGGGAGGAGGTTGGAGGGTTGGGGAGGAGGCTGGATGGTTGGGGAGGAGGCTGGAGGGTTGGGGAGGAGGCTGGATGGTTGGGGAGGAGGCTGGATGGTCGGGGAGGTCGCCGTGTGCCTCCAGCCCCGCTCTGGGGAAGATGCACAAAGGGCTGGGGGGAGCCTGCTCTTAATTAAAATCTCCCACAGGTCTCTCCACGAAGCTGACAACAGCTATGATTTATCTTGTCAGCTGTCCCCACATCAGAAGGGCACTCCTTGAGCAACAGTAATAATTATATTAATAAAAATCATCCCTGTCTACAGTGTGGAGCAAGCTGTGGCTGCTCCCCTGCCTGCGCCTGCCCGGTGGCGGAGCAGCTCCGGGCTCTGCTCCCGGCGACTCCCTCGCTATTTCTGCTCCAGGAAAAATGGGTTTTCCCAGACATTTTGTGACTTTTCTCAGAAGACCATCCCATATTCCCTGGGCTCACACTCACCACCCCAAACGGCCCTGCCCTGCACTGCGATGTTCTGGGGAAAAGAGCGATAATTGTACATTTGCTGGGAATTACACAGGATGAAGACAATTACGGGATGAAGACAATTAGGGCATGAAGCAGATCTGATCCTGTTTCCGCTCCCCAAATCACATTTCTTAGTCTGTTTTTGTGGTGCTCAGGGTCCATCTCGTGTGTGAAGTGCTGCTCACGGTGTGCCCGCCCCGCGTTCCCATCTGGGAGCAGAACGAGAGCCTCACCCAGGGCTCTCCCAACCCAACCCCTGGCTTTGGGTTTCTCTCCCTTTACAATGCGAAAGGACAAACTCCTCCCCTCCTCGGCGCCCCTAGAAAGTTTTATAATTTAAATCGTGGCTGAACTTTCGCATTTCGCTTCCAGGAGAGCGGGAGGGCTACCCCCCCGGGCACTTGGGCCGCCTTCCACACGGGCTTTTCCATAATCTCCCCAACAACGCGGCAGTCCCAGCCCGCTGCCCCTTCCCTCCCCCGCCTCCAGCGCCTCCTCTCCAGCGCCCACCGCAATTATCATGCAAACCAGCACCTCGCAGCTCGTTAATGCCTTTCAAACCTGAACTTCCTTGAAGTTCTGAGGGGTTTCAACGCCCCGCTGCCCGTTTTGCGGCGTTTTTGGCCGCGCTGGAAGGCGCCGGGAGCGGCAGCCGGCGCCGCGCCGGGAGTGTTTACACGGCTGTTGTGGCAAACGCCGCCGCGCTAATTCATCCCCGTCCCTTAAATTCTGTTAGCAGTTGTAAGACAGTCGGATCCCACCCATGGGAGCGTGTGCCCTCGTGAAACACAATTACAATGAGAATATCTCATTATCTCATTGGCTTTAGCTTACTCTTCTGTTACCATGGTTTCAAATACACAGAGGAGCCTGAAACTAAGCGCGCTGCTAACAAAGAACATCTCCTTGTACAATGACATCAGATCGTGTCAGACAGAACAGACTTAATTAAATACCCCCCGACGCAGGGCAAACGCAGAAGTTGGGGACACTTTTAAAGCCGGCACCTCCCGGGTGCTGCGGGAGCTGCGCCGAGGGGCAGCCGGCTGCTTCCCGTCGGGGCGGCGGACGCGGGCGGCTCCGGCGATAAAACCGGTTCTAAGCTGATCTCTCCCCTCCCTGAGCCCTCTCCCGGCTCTCCGCGGCCGCTCCCCTGCCCGAGCGGGGCGCTGTCCCGCCGAGGGCGCGGGTGACGCTCCGGAGGGACGCGCTGTCCCCGAGCCAGCCCAGCCCGCCCCGGGGCCCCTTTCCCCCCCGGCTGTTCCAGCCCTGGCCCCGGGAAGGGCAGAGCCGGGCACTGCCCGGACCCCCCGCTCCCACCACCCGGGTGGCTCAGCCGCGGCTTTCCGGCATTAAAAATTCCACAAATCGTTTATTTACCCTGGAGTATATCCGGTGACATAATGTGACAATAATGACATCCCTAGTGGTGTTAATTGATTTTGTCCTGGTAGAGGAGGTAATTTGGCGTCCACGGCAGCTTCTACATCACGGACCTACTGATTGTCTGCCGAGGTAATATTACTGTTAATGAAGAGAAAACACGCTTTCCTCTTTAAAAGACAATATGCTAATTAGGACAGACAATAGAGAGTCAGGGGTCATTTATTATTTTTAAACAGAGAGTTAATGCCAAACGACTGGCATGGAAGTGCAAAACGACTGTAAATTAATAAGTGCGATTCCTGGCTCATAAAATCCATCGTCGCTGTTAAATAAAAAGAAGGGCATTCATGAAATATTCCGACCATCGGAACACTTGAAGGTGTGAATAATTAACAGCCACAAGTTAACATCCACCAGCTTGTAAAAGGTCTGATTAAAGGCAGTGTTCATCAGCCACCAAACTATCACAGCTCGTCGGGTCAACATCTCCTAATTAATGATTTCTTATTAGAGAGATAAAACGTGTTTTCTGAGGAGAATTATTTTTAAAAAGGAACGAGTGTTTTCAGTGTAATGTGTGGAATAATTAAAACTCGTCTAATGGGGCTGAGCCCGGCTGGGTTCCTCAGGGGGTGTTGCTGGTGGCTCTGGTGACACCAGGGGCTCTTGGAGAGGTGCCCGGGCAGATGCTCCACCCGGAGCCTCCAGCTCAGAGCTGAACCGTGCTAAAACCCAACCCCAAAATCCGTATTTTCCATTTTCCTGGAAAATACTGCAGCACCCAAACCAGCACCCAGCTCTGGCTGATGGTGCGCCAAGCCCTCATGCTTGTTCTGTTTCAACCAGCTGAATTTGTGCATTTATTTATCTCCAGAAACAGGGACTCTTTGCATTCACCTGTTGCAAAATTCTCAATAGCAGAAAGAACTGGCATCATCCCAAAGTCAGGATCACCACCGAGGGGCTGCTTTCTTGACTTCTTTTGCTGCTACATTAATATAAATAATCTTATTTTCAAAAAATAATTTGGTTAATGGCTCTGGGAATGGGTCTGGAGTTTGGAATTTGTGTTTAGGATAGTGGTTATAACACTATAGCCCTTCTCTTTTTTTTTTTTTTTTAATTAAAAAATATCACAGGATGACCACGTCCTGTTGAACCCGTGTTAGGGATTTAAGGGTGACTGTATTCCCATAAACAGCTTGGAGGGGTCTGCTCCAGGTGGTCACTGGGGAATAACCAGCCCCAGTCTGCCCAGTGAGCCACATCCGTGGGGTGGCACAAGCACCAGGACCGGGAGGAGCTGCTGCCTGCACGGCCAGGGGAGCCTGGCTGCTGTGACCTTGGGACAAGGAAAACCAGGCAGGGAAAGCAGGGAGGATCCCAGTGTCCCCTCAAACCCCCTGGTGCCACCCATGGGCCCCACTGCACCAGGATCAGAGGAAAACGAGTTGTGGCAGGCCTGGGAATTCGGGCCTGTGGAGGGAGGTGCAGCTTTATCCCCACGTAAGCAACAACAAAGAGCTCTGGCCCCTGAGCTTTGGGGGTTTGGGCTTTAATTTACCTTTTAAACACCGATTTCTGAGCGGGGACCTGCATTAAAAGCATCGCCTGGTGCTTATTTGCATTTAAAGAAGAGAAGTTCAAGCTCTTAAACCTCCAAATTCTGCACGAAGCGGGGGCTGATGAACCAATATTTACTCTGCATTCATTTTGGGGCATAAATGGCATTTTAGGAGCTGTTTTAATGAGGGAGCACTGCGCATGCCCCCGTGCTGTTTTGGACTTGCTCTAATGATCTGGAGGCGTGGCTATGCTTTAATGATCCGCTTTAATAATTTATCAATAGAGTTTGTAAGTGCTAATTTGCACTTTTAGGTGCATATTCTCCTTTTGAAGCCGCCACACAACCCCCTATTAATGTTAATGGGAGTTGTGCTCACATTAAAAGGAGATTATACCCCTAAGGTGTTTAACATCTGACTTACCCAGGTCTGAAATCGCATGGCTGAATGTCACCGCTTTCATTTCGGGACATGGCTTTTGGTCGGGCTGTCACCACACGAGGCAAAGACAGCTTCAAACAAGGAGGAAAACTGGGCAGCGGTAAGTCAGCGCACCAGCCTTGACTTCTTAATCTTGGGCTTAAATCCAACTGCAGGGCGAGGTCGGCGGTGGAGCAGCTCCGGAGGGTGACGGTGTCACCCAGCGCTGTCACCAGAGCCACCGAGGTGTGTGCAGGGGTTAATTTACGCCCAGGAAAGAGTGGAAAGGGCCAATAGTCTGCAAAACAGATTTCCTCCACCAGTTTAAGAGAGGCTCTAATCACTTCTGGGGGCGATTTTCGCCGTGGCATCGAATTCCGGCGTTTATGAATTGACATCTAATTATCGGGAGGGAGGTGAGGGCCTGTGTTCATGTCCTGACTTAACAAATCTCTTCAGCAGAAATTTAAATCCTATTTACTGCGCTGGAATTAATTGGGTTAAGTGACATGGCCAAGGATCGATGCAGGAGCGTTTCACCTCTTAACCCTTTCCTCAGCCCACACCTACCAAAAGCTGGGCTTTGGGGAGATGAACGGAGCAGCAGGGAGCAGTTTGGGTGCCGTGGGGTTTGCGCAGGGATGTGTTGGCTGGCACACAGAGCAGTGTGTGGACACGGGAGAGAGGGATAATTAATGACTAAAGCCCATCTTCACCCCCAGGAATGGGGTCAGAGCTGTCCCCAGCTCACCGGCACCACCTCACCGAGGTGCTCAGATTCACTCGTAACTCCTTGGGAGGGATTCGGGGAGGGATCAAAGGATACCCCTGGGGTCAGTCGGGGTCAGCTGTCCGGGCTGGGTCCCCCCAGCTCCCTGTGCACCCCCAGCTGCAGCAAAGCCCTCGGTGCTGTGTGAGCCCTGCTTTTTTCACTCTTTTCACTCTTTTGCTCAGCAAGAGCAAAGCCAGCGCTGGGTTATCAGCGCTGCTCCCAGCACGAATCCCAGCCCGGCGACTGGGAGGAGAATTAACTCTGCCGCAGCCGGGGCTGACACACGTTCAGCAGGAGCCAGGCAGGGCGAGCCTGCTGCTGAATTATGCATTTCCCCACCTGGGAGTTAATATTTACCATATCTCGCTGAAATCCATTAGGAAGAACAAACATTGTATTTATCCAACACGCTCCAAAGCCGTTCATTTGCATCCCTGCTGTGAGGAGAAGGAGCCGGGGCTGCTGCCGGGCTCTGGGGCGTCCTGTCCGGGCTCAGCTCCGGCCGGGGGGGCTCAGATCCAGCCTCTGGAGAACCCCGGGCTGGACACGCCCGGGAACCTCCGGGTGGGACAGCGGGGAGGTGACTCGGGCTGCAGGTGACGGGCAGGGACGAGGGTGGCAGGGCTGGGCCCTCTGTGCTGCCCGAGCTGCTGCACCCCAGAACCCCCAAATCCCCAGAACCCTCAGAAACCCCAAACCCCCAGGACCCTCAGAACCCCCAGCACCCCCAGAAACCTGAAACCCCAAACCCTCAGAATCCCCAGAACCCCCAGTGCTCCCAGTGCCCCCAGCACCCTCAGCATCCCCATAACCCCAGTGCTCCAGTGCTCCCAGTGCTCNAGGGAGCCTGGGGACCCCCGTCCCCCCCAGCCCCTGCACAAGCACAGGCCGGCTTTGGGGAGCCAGGGAAGCAGAGGAACGCTGCTCCGTGGTGGCGGAGGAAGGGGAGGCCCAGGCTTTGAGGAGAGGAGCGCATCCCCCGCATTTCATCGCGGCTCCCCGGCCCGGCCCTGCAGGACCGCGCCTCCCGCACTCCCGCGTTTCAATCGCTCTGTTTGAAGATGTCAGGGGAGAGCGGGGCTCTCTGTGAAGCGAGCTGCAAGAAAAGAGGCTGATCCCTGTCGCTGCTCAGAGACGAGCTCTTTAAAGCCTTCAGGAACGCCCCACACCGGCGCCGCTCCCCTTCCCGGAGCGCTCCATCCCCTGCTCTCACCTGCCCGGATGCTCCAGCAGGGAAGGAGCGGCGCTGGGCAGGCTCAGGACTCCACAGGAGCGCTCAAATAACCCTTTTCCTTCTTTCTTCCTACTCAATAAGGAAAAAAATAAAAAGAGAACTTCTTCCCTTTTTTCTGACAACGCCTGGGAAGCTGTGGCAGTGTTTTCTGCAGAGCAGGAGCTCCAGCAGCCCCAGGGTCTCCTCTGGGGGGTGAATCCCGGCAGGAACGTGCTGGGTGAGATAATCCCCGTCCTTGGCAGCCGGGGGGGCTCTGCAGGGGTGGAATGCAGGGAGAAAGTGGGAAAACTCCTTCCCGAATACCTGGCATGACCCAAGCCTGAGGCGGAGTCCTTGTAGAGCACATCCGTGACAAATGGGAACGGCTTCGCGTGGACAGAGGGCAGGGCTGGATGGGATATTGGGAAGGAATTCCTGCCTTCGAGGGTGGGCAGGCCCTGGCACAGGGTACCCAGAGCAGCTGTGGCTGCCCCTGGATCCCTGGCAGTGCCCAGGGCCAGGCTGGATGAGGCTTGGAGCAGCCTGGGACAGTGGGAGGCGTCCCTGCCCGTGGGACATTGGATGAGCTTTAATGTCCCTCCCGACCCAAACCCTTCCGTGATTCTGCGATCGATGCTGCTGGAAGAGTAAGTCAAATATTGATATAAATATTTAAACTTCACTTAGGGCCTTCAGCGTCTATTTACTCCAAAGCATCCCCTTGGAAAGTTTTGTCGACATGATCTGCAAGTTAAACAACTTTTCAAAGGACACTCCAGGGGCCGCACAAAGGACCCAAACTCCCTGTACCGTCGCGGGCTTGTGCTTTAAGCCGGGTTTGAAAGGGGTGGCGAGTGCGGGGCGGGGCAGAGGCGGGGGCGAGGGGCCGGGTGGCCGGGGTGGCCGTGCCAAGGCTGCCACCGGCGCCGCCGTGGCTCCCGGCAGGGCTGGGCACTCGCCACAGCCCGGGGAGACAGGAGCACATGAAAGCCGGGCTGGATTTGCCTTGCAATGACAGCTGCATATTAATCTAAAGAATTTCTGAAAAATCAAAAAGGCATTTTTCAGCAAAATACACCCCTAGAGCCTCGATCCTAAAGCAAGGGAATAAACTTGAAACAGGATTGATTTCATCTTAAAGGGAATGGCTCTTTGAAATGCTACCAGCTGCAGTTGTCTTATTTGGTTTTCAGTACTATAACAAAATTGTGCCATATTGTGTCAAATAAGGAGATAATATAACAGCTTTAAACAAATTTTGTAATTATGGGATCAATCAGAAATGAATTAAATCCACGTGCATTAGGTAAGTGGTGCCAGTGAATACTGAGCAGCTCCAAATACCAACTCCAGTGGCAGCCCCAGAGCTCGGGGCTGGGTGTGACACCAGCCAGGGACAGGGGGGACGTGGCAGCCCCAGAGCTCGGGGCTGGGTGTGACACCAGCCAGGGACAGGGGGGACGTGGCAGCCCCCAGCCAGCTCTCCCGGACTGGGGAAGGAGCACGAGGTACCACGCCGTGATTTTCACTGAAGGAGTGAAAAGGGAACTCGCCCAGCAGCCTGTGCCCCCCGAGCAGTGCCCGGCAGCAGCAGCTGCCCCTGCGCCAGGGCCTGCGGAGCACCGCGGCAGCTCGGGTGGGCCTTGTTCCTGGGAATGGGAATGCTGCTCCAGCACGGCGGTGCTGACGCTCGGGAGGTTCTCCCTGCCCTTGTCCAGGTGGTTCAAGGATGGATTTGTGTTCCTGCAGCCAGCTTGGAGGGAAAGCCACTCTGCAATAAAGCTGTGTGCCCACACAACACCAAACTCCCGGGGATTTGCCTCTGGGTGTTTGGAATTCCACCAGGACAGAAATCACCCCAGGGCAGCCGCTGTCAGAGCCCGTCCTGCCGGAGCCCCCTCCCGCCCCAGCCAGGTTTGTGCTGTCCAGTCCCGGGCACTGATAACAGCAGCGATAAGAGCCACAAACCACGCTCCCGGTGCGTGATGGAGATGGTTTTCCAAAAACATCAAACAGGGTCAGGGTTACCAGGAGAAGCTCCTTGGCTCCTCCATCAAACCCTGCCCATCCACGGCCGCACAGGGCTGTGGGGGCCCTCACTCCTGCCATTTAATTACTTGTTAATGAACTATTTATGCAAATGAAGCACCGAGTGGCCCTTCCAGGTGTGATGTCACCCTGGGACCCGTGGGTAGAGGTGCCCCGGGTGCTGCACGGAGCAGGATTGGATCCCAGCGGATCACTGTGATCCCACCAGGGACTGATAAAACCATTATTTGGAAAAGCTCTTGCATATTTAATATTCTTATACAAACTGGAGCATCCCAAATCAGGCCTTTCTGCTCTTTCAAAGGACGAGGAATGCTGTTAGGGAATAATACATTAATAGCTGAGATGCTGCACGCACTCTCTTCTGAGGCTGTTTCTGCACCACTTGAATAATTCTGTTGATTCCTCCACTTGAACACCAAATTTGTATTTGAGCTGCTCTCTCAGAAGCTGTTGCCACAGCTGGAGCTACAGGATGAGCCAAAACAAGAAGCTGTGAACACAGGCAGCACAGGAGGGGGGGTTGTGTGCAGGAGCGCTCATCATCCCTCCCCAAAATTGGGCTCTCTGTTTCTTTGTACTCTGTTTGATTTCCCTGTTCCCACACTTCCTTCAGATTCCCGTCTTCCTTCAGGGCAGCAGCGGAGAGCTCGGCTGAGAGGGGCAGGGTTTGTATCGAGTATCAGGAGCCCAAGTTTTGCGTGGCTGGGAAATACAAACCCCATTTTCTCTCTTGGAAAGCCAATACCAGCAGTGGGAGGGATCAGGAGCTGAGAAACTTTGCAAACCCCGAAATTATTAATATAGTTGTCAAAAAAATCCCTCCCCCAAAATGTATTGCTCCCCACACTCTTCACCCTGAGCAGAATCCAGGGACCCCAAACTCCTGGAGATGTGAGGACCGAGGGAGCACCACCAGCGTGGAGAGAAGCAACCATTCTCCTAGAAACTGGACATTTAAAGACCCAAAATTTAATTTTTTGGTTGCTTTCTAGAGGATTGAACAGTTTTTCCTTCCATCCTGCGCAGGTCTGGGCTCCTGGGCTCATCACTGGGCACAGCCTCCCCCACACTCCCAGAGCTACTCCCCAGTGCTCCAAGCATCTTGGAGGAGAATTCTGAGAGGAGCTGGATCTTTCCCAAAAGAATTTCCAAATCTCCTCCTCTTCCATGTGCCGTATTGTCCGTGGCCTTATTATCTGGAAGGGTTTATGAGGAATTTGGGCTGATGCTCCTCTCTCAACAGCACCCTCTGATAATTTAATAATGGTTCCGAGGACAAACCTCGGTTCTGGCAGCTCTGTCAGAATGCTCTCTGCCTGGTGGCTCCACATTCCCATTTTCAGTTACAACCCCGGAATGTTCAGGAAATGCAGATTTGCACAGCTCCTCAGCAGGCTGGCAGAAATGTCATTTCTTCTGTAAGACTGGGAGGGCTGGTGGGAGTCCCTGCCCCTGGCAAGGGAATGCTGTGCAGGGAATGCTGTGCAGGGAATGTTACACAGGGAATGTTGCACAGGGAATATTGTACATGGAATGCTGTGCAGGGAATGCTGTACAGGGAATATTGTACAGGGAATGCTGTACAGGGAATGCTGTACAGGGAATATTGTCCAGGGAATGCTGTACAGGGAATATTGTACAGGGAATATTGTACGGGGAATGCTGTGCAGGGAATATTGTACATGGAATGCTGTACAGGGAATGCTGTACAGGGAATATTGTACAGGGAATATTGTACAGGGAATGCTGTGCAGGGAATGCTGTGCAGGGAATGCTGTACAGGGAATATTGTACATGGAATGCTGTGCAGGGAACGCTGTACAGGGAATGTTGCACAGAGAATGCAGTGCAGGGAATGTTGCACAGGGAATGCTGGAGATCCACACATGTTTCGGATGAAGGGTGGTCACGTGCAGCTGGTGCTAACAACGCTTTACACGGGTCTGGATTACCCGTCTGTCATGTCGGGTATTACGTCTCCCTGGATTTCTCCACATTCCCACTTAACTCAGATGTACGGAGCAGCAGGGGAGCCCCCTCCCAGCCCAGCAAAGGACCCTGCTTCCCATATTTGCCCTGGGAGATCACATTATAGTCACTGTGTGCACTGCACCTCCTAAAGTGATCCCCGTTCATTCCATACAACAGACCCGGTGTCGTTTGATTAATTTGGGCTGAGAGGAATGATCACCAACAGCTTCACCTTTGGGACTGGCAGTGGAAACCTTGGGCTGGGCAGCGGCCAGAGCCAGGACAGCATTCCTGGAGGGAAGTTTTGCACGCAGAGGAAACTGTCCCCGTGGGCCTTGCTGCCACCAGGTCACCTTAAGGACACCAGGGAGTTCAGACAAGCAGTGCTGGGCTGGCTGGAAAAGTCCTTCTGTGTAAGAGCAGTGAGGGACACAGGCAGGGAGGGGACACAGGCTGGTCCCAAGTGAAAAACCTGAGAGAAGCACAAAACAAAGGCAGGACAAACCCAGCCAGCTGCCAAGACGCTGGGGTGGTTTTCCATCACTGTCCCTGCATTCCATGAGGGTCCAAGTGATTCCCGACACTGGCAGACAGAGCTGTTCCTGTGTCCTAAGGATCTCCTTTGCAGAAGGCATCAGTGACTACAGCACAACAAAAATCCCCCCTTTTTAAGGGTCTCATCACACTGAAAACTTGCTGGGGTTTGTGACAGCACTTCTACATAAAAACACAAGAATTCAGATTTTTCGTGTGATGCAGCACCAAAAATCACATTAGCAGAGAGTTGGAGTGAGAAGATCATTTATTACAGCCCCGTCATACACCTGCTGTTAAGCATGACATGGAATATTGGATAAGGAGGGTTTAAAATCAAACCTGTCCCCAGCTTTGTGCTTGGGACGAGTTCTGGCAGCGCCGGCACCGCCGGGGTCGCGTTAAATTCGCTGTAGGGATCCAAAACACAAATCATTCGTCTGTTGTGGTTTGGGAGATGGAACTGATACCTGTGGGCATGGGGGAGACTGGGAGGAAGGACTTGCTCCAAGGGTTGATCCATCTGGATTAGGTATCAGAATCTATTCCGAGTGCTCTGTGGGAGCAGCAGAGTTGGCACCCACAAGCACCTGTAGGTTCTGGTGCACTGCAGAGCCCCTTCCAAACCCTTTCTCTTCACACTGTTTCTAAATCCTAAATCTCACCTCCTCTCAGGAGGATGTGGATTTTACCTGGATTGTGGGTGGGCTGCGCTCTCCGTGCTGTGGCTGCCAGCAGAGCACAGCCTTGGCTCACTGAGGGATGCTCTGCGGGACAGAGGAGTCCCAGAACCACAGAACATCCTGAGCTGGAAGGGACCCACGAGGATCATCCAGTCCAACTCCTGGCCCTGCACAGGACACTCCCAAAATCCCAGCATGTCCTGAGAGCATTGTCCAAACGCTCCCTGAGCTCTGGAAGGCTGCTGGGCAGGCAGGGGAGAGTTACCTGCACAAGCAGTGGTGGGGTTTGGTGTCAACAGCATTTTTGGGGGCATTTTTTGTGGCAGTATCAGCTCAATATCCAAGTATTTCACCTCCCAGGACAAGCCATGGCCCCTGAACTCACCCTTTGCAGAAGTTCCTGCAGTTTTGTAGGCACAGACAGGCAAAGGATGTTGGTTTTCTTTGGAAAAACTTCATCCCATCCCTCCAACCCCCGGCTCCCCACCCATCCCACAGCACCTCCCACAGCCCCAGCAGGAAAACCACAGGGATTGTCCACCAGGAGAGAGGGAGAAACATCCACATCTGTGCAGGGAGAGAAAGCAATAAATAACAAATGAGATCTGATTATGTAACACAATCTTATTTTCGATGTGCAGACGAATGATGCAATAATAAATCACACCTTTGTGTTTCACCAGCCCAGAGCCAGCTCCAAACTGCAACATCTGGAGCTCTGGCTGGGCCTTCCAAATTCTGGGGATACCTGGACCCCAAGGGTCACCTCCAGCAGAGCAGATGGAAAAATCTCAAGTTTTAACTCTCGTGGTTATCACAGAAGCACCGGCACACAGGGAGAGGGCGTCACCCTCCATGGAATGTGCAGCCAGGGCAGCATGGGTGAGGAACAATTTCTTTTTAAAGCAGAAGGAAAGTCAGGGAACGGACTCAGGGAATTGTTAGGTTTGGAACTGCCCTCTGAGGTCGTTGAGTCCAGCCATTCCCCCAGCACCGCCAAGGCCACACTGCCCATGTCCCCAGGTGCCACACGCCCAGGGCTGTTAAACCCCTCCAGGGCTGGGACTCCACCACTGCCCTGGGCAGATGTGCCAAGCTGGACAATTCTTTCTGGGAAGAAATTTTCCCAATATCCAGCCTAAAACTTTCTCTGGTGCACCTCGAGGCCGTTCCCTCTCCTCCTGTCCCTGTCAGGGACTTGTGCAGAGCCACAGGGTCCAGCCCCAGCTGCCAGAGCTGTGCCAAGGGGATGGGGGGCTGAGCGGGCATTCCCTGTCCCCCCCGGGAGAGAAACCCCCAACCCACACCTGGAGCGCGTTTTTCTGTTCCGCGTTGCCCGATCGTGGATCACCTGTTTGCCGTTTTGGCCAAACCAGGTGATCAGAGTTTGCTAAAAAAGCAGCGGCGCTGCGCCCAGCTAAAACCTGCCAAAGCTGGGAGAACGCGGCCGGAGCTTGGACGTGCTCGGGAGGCAGAGGCTGCTGGAACAAGCGAAGGGAAGGGCTGAAGCGGCGGGGCTGGGGTTTATTTTTCGCGGCTCCGGGAGTTCCGTGGCAGCTTTACAGCCGGAGCAGCGGCAGCATCAGCGGGGCCGCGCTGGAGCCGCAGCTCCCAGGGCTGGGCAGCGCCGAGAACGGCAACTGCTCCATCTGGTGGGAGCGGCTGCGGCCGGGATGGGATGCGGGGTGTGAGATGTGGGATGTGGAATGCGGGATATGGGATGTGACGTGGGATGCGGTGCGGGACGCGGGCTCGCAGCTCCCCCGGCAGAGCGGCGGCGATGTCCCGGCCAGTCCCGGCATTGCAGGGCTCCCAGGACCCCAGGGAATCCCGGCTGGAGTGCGGGAGAGGGCACCGGTCCTAAAGAAACCGGGCTGAGCCCGGCTGGCTGCTCTCGCGTTATAAACGAGTCACTCAAAAGAAAGGGGATTTGGATCAGATAGGAGGGGAAAATCCTTCCCCGTGAGGCCCTGGCCCAGGGTGCCCAGAGCAGCTGGGGCTGCCCCTGGATCCCTGGCAGTGCCCAAGGCCAGGCTGGACACTGGGGCTGGGAGCACCTGGGACAGTGGAAGGTGTCCCTGCCATGGCAGGGGTAGCACTGGATGATTTTTAGGGCTCCTTTCAACCCAAACCATTCCAGGATCCCATGAGGTTTCTCAAGAGCCTGCAGGGGTGGGAGCACACAGCACGTGCTGGGCTCTGCCTGGGCTCCTAGGTTCCACTTTAAAGAAACAAACACAGAAATGCGG
>WAAG01089043.1:57394-73651 GCA_013390105.1 Tichodroma muraria
CTCTGAAAAAAAAAACACCAAAAAAGGGGGGGGGGGGGGGGAATCGATGTCCAGAATTTAAACTTTTCTTTCATGTGAACTTTTCCTTCCTCACAACCCAGGGAGAGCCCTGAGCGACCAGGCAGGACTGCAGCACTCATCCCTAAGTTGAGTGTGGATCTGCTCGGACGTTGATGGTTCCATGCATTTATTTGTCCTGGGTCAGCTTGAATGAGCCCTCACCCCAGAAGGGGTCAAACTGGTTTGATTCCCTGGTAGAATCAAAGCACCCCAGAAGGGGCCAAAGTGCCCCAAAAGAGACCAATTGCCTGGCTGTGGGTGCTTAGATGTCTGATGGGAGAGGTGGCCCAGGCCTGGCCCTGTGGCCAGGGGCTCACAGAAGCTTGGGATAGCTTCCAAAAGTGGTGCTCTCTGTGCTATCCAAAGTGCCTGATGGATATGGACACACCCAGACATGGATGTTGGAAGAAGAAGGGAAGAAATACTTCCTTGCTTTCTAAGCGTGGCATTTTTGTACCTCAGCAAATTGGCGTCGCTACCACCGGCAGCCCTTCCTTTAAAATATGGGCATTTCTCTGCTGGAAATGCTTTCCTGCACTATTTCCTTGACCTGAAAGCTGGGAGTGTCAATACATCAGCACTGAAGTCTGCTGAGTGCCTAGAAATAAGGGGATATCATCTCCAAAATGAGTGCCCACCAGGCTCTGTCAGCTCTGCCAGCACGGAGCAGCTCTTTGCAACTTTGATTTACTGGCAATTGTTGGAAAAGGAGCAAGCAAGGAATGAAAACCCAATATTTCCATTACCGTTTACTTAATAAAAAAATATTGTAGGGAAGTCAGACATCATAAAATGCCCATCCTCGCTCTGTATTTACAGGGTCATCCAATAACTTGAGCCAGACCAGTAATCAATTTTAAAAAGCCCTTTGCAATTGGAGGCACAGACAAGTGAGTGCTCCATATCAATATTCCCATGGCAGAGCAGCAGCCACGCTGCTCTGGAGCACCCCAAACACGCCAGGCTGGGTTAGAGCCCTCAGAGGGATGAGGCGGCTCACAGGGAGCACTGGAGGGGGGGGCTCCATTTCCAAGGAGCCCTTTGGAACTCTGAGAAATTCCTTCTCCAACGTGCCCAAGAGCTCTTGTGCTTCATCCACTCACAGAACACCTTCTCTCGTTAATGTGGGGGGGATTTTTATCCTCAAGCTCTGGGATTCTGGCCGCTCCACAGGGCAGAAGTGCTGCCTGTGGCAAGGAAAGATCAGCTCTGACGAGGTGGGTCCTCCTCTCCCCCACTGCCTTGGCTGCTTCTGGTCCTTCCCATTGTCACAGGATCACAGAATGGTTTGGGTTGGCAGGGACCTCAAAGACCACCTGGTTCTGAGCCCGTGGGCTGGTGGCTTTGGGCCTGTCTCGTGTGCAGCCACGTCCAGCTCAGAGCTGAGGTTCTGCTCCCGGGCAGCTCCCAACGTTCAGCTTCCTCAGAGTCACTGTGGGCCACATCTGCGAGAACTTCCTTTAAGAGGAGGAACCTCAGGCTGCTGCTGAAAAAAATCAAAGCTCAGTTCCCAGCGAGGGCAGCTCCCTCTGGATGTGTTCCCACCTGGAAAATGCCCTCCAGCAGAACAAGGGCTGGGCTCCAGGGAGGAGCGGGTGGACCAAGGCAAGACCACAAAATCCTTTTCCTACCTGTTGTCTGCAGCCACCCTCCAAAGACATTTTGAGGTAAAATGTGCTGTTTCAGGACTTGCTCATTCTGAGGCTCATGGAGAAGAGTGCCTGGTCCCTGAATCCCCAGGGGGCAGCAGGAAGTTCCAGGGAGCAGGAGGGGCCCTGCTGCAAAGTCAAAGCAGCGTTTGTGCCAGAGTCACCCAGCATCTCTCATTTCTCAGTCCATGGTTTAATCTATTTTAATGATTATCAATACTGATGGTGAGTGTAATCACCTTGTCTGATACAATTGCTAGAATCTAAAAGTCAACTTGATTTTAATGGTTTATCATTAGGAGTATTATTTAGTCAGATTAAACTGGTCTTAATTCCTCCGCAGTCATTATTTAAAAGCTGTTTGGAGCACATTAGGGCGACCCCCCTCATCCTGGAATGAATCAATGCCCTGTCTCCATCCCATATATTTCCAGCAGCCTCTCACAAGCAGCCACACGATGGACACCGAGGCACTACAAGCTGTTAATATTCATGAATTCTCCCTCCTGACATTACGATTCCCTCAACACCCCCCAGCAGGGGTTGGATTTAACTCTCCTGCTGTGATGGGGGTCCTTAACCCCACGCTGTCCTGCCGGCAGGAGGGCTGGGGAACTCACGGGCTGGGATTTGGAGAAGCTGGAGCAGCTTCCAGGGGACGTGTCCAGAGCCTTTGGAGCGAGTGCTGTGCTGCTCCACGCATGCTGCTCCATTCATCCCATGAATGTCTGGGTGCATCCCTGTCACCTCCCAGGGCCAGGGGACACAGCCCAGCAGCAATCCCAGCTCCTCCCAGCATGGAGCAGGAGAGCTGAGATGTCCCAGCAGCAATTCCACACGGAGCAGGGGAGCTGGGCTGTCCCAGCAGCAATCCCAGCACGGAGCAGGGGAGCTGGGCTGTCCCAGCAGCAATCCCAGCTCCTCCCAGCACGGAGCAGGGGAGCTGGGCTGTCCCAGCAGCAATCCCATCTCCTCCCAGCACGGAGCAGGGGAGCTGGGCTGTCCCAGCAGCAATCCCATCTCCTCCCAGCACGGAGCAGGGGAACTGGGCTGTCCCAGCCGCATGGATGCTGTGCCGAGGCTCCCTGAGCCCAGGGATCACCGTTCTCCTGACTGCCCAGCCTCTGCGGGGAGCAGGGCCGTGTCCAGCAGTGGCTTTGGGAATAAACCTCTGGATGTCCCGCAGAGGCGGTGCAGCCTGGGCGAGGCCGGGTCCTTCGCCGCCGGGTGCCGAGTCCGATCTCCCCTGGCAGGGACCCCCGCCCTGCCCTCCCTGAGGCACGGGGTCCCCCGGGGCCGGGCAGCCGCTTGCCCGCCCCTGTCCGGGGCTCGGCGGAGCCTCCCGCTGCTGGGAGGGCTCGGGGGCCGCGGTGTCCCTGCTCGGTGGCAGAGCGGCCGCCGGCCCAAGCGCATCCCGGGTCCTTTCCACGTCACCCATTTTTTTCCAGAGGATGCCGGTGAGCTGAGGAGCTCGTTGGCAGGGGACACAGGGAGCGAGGGGCTGCAGTGACCAGCGGCGGCTGCGCTGCCCCACGCCTGTGCTGAACCAGCTTCCCAATATCCCGGTGACTCAAGTTTGGGGAGTGGGAACGCAAGGATGGACTTGGGAAAACCTCACGTTGCAGGAGAAAGGCAGAAGGTGCAAATAAAGC
Organism: Tichodroma muraria; assembly: GCA_013390105.1. Taxonomy (NCBI): domain Eukaryota; kingdom Metazoa; phylum Chordata; class Aves; order Passeriformes; family Sittidae; genus Tichodroma; species Tichodroma muraria. Next base: position 60,756 of record WAAG01089043.1, read on the forward strand.
ACGGTTTTCTTATTTTAGACACAGTTTTCTTACTGAACAAGGGATCAAACCTGGGAAGGAACAACCAGGAGTAACTCCAGTCTTGGAGGAGCCTTCTGATGACAACAGAAAACTGTGGTGGGGTGAATTTGTTTAAAATGGGATTCATTTTTTTAAAAAATAAAGCCCTGGAGACGTTTTAGATGTTTCCTTTAGTTAATGAGATTTCCATGATAGTTAAAACAATGACATTAGCAAACAATGCCGTTAATCTCGGATTACAAGCAGCACCAGGGAAGAATTAGTAAAATAAATCAAGAAGATTTAAGGCACTTTGCTCTCCAATAAAGTAACTGGGATGGGAGCTCTGTGCTGTGTTTTCCTGGGATTAAGGAAGAGGTGATCAGGATCTGCCTTTCAGCTTCTAACCTGGAATATTTGAGCATGGAAATAACATTTTCTCAAGCCTAAGCCTTGACTTAACCTATACACAGTAATTATTTATATATGACCTATCAGTAAATGACTGCCAACTGCTTCACATTTAAAAATTCAAATTATTTTCAGCCAAAAGCCTCAAATTAAAGCACAGTAACTTTATACACCCCACATTTGGCTGTTCTAACCAGCAGTATGAAACAGGGATAAAAGACATCCCAAAATAGGATTACACAGAGCAGCAATAAAAAGAGAAATAATCTTTGAAGAAATGATGGAAGAACAAATTCTAAGGGCGTTAAGAAGGAACAAGTCATGGTTTCAATCACAGCCAGGCAGCAGATTGCTAATCTCATGTGTACAGCAGATAAATCTGGGAGGACAACAAATTGCATTTTAATTCATGGATTGAAAAGGTTAATTTTTAATTCCCTCTACTCACTCCAGAAATCAGGGAAATACAGATTGAAACTAATAAAGTAATGGAGTTCTCCAAGGTGGATCCTCAAAAACACAGGGAAAACATTTCATTTTCAGTGCGTGCTTTTGGCAGGAATTTAAATACAATCCATTGAATCCATTAGTTTGTTATTTAAAAACAAATTTATTTTTGATTAGTTTTTATTACTTAAAAACTTTATCAAGGAACACAAAATTTATATTGTGTCCCTTTAAGTTACCTGAAATCCAAGGAGCTTCATGATCAGCCCACAAATGTGTAAAAGGAGAGGAGAGGCTGGTAAGGAGAAAAAGTTATTAAAAATTATTTAAAAACTCTTCTTAGCAATAGCTCAGCAGGGCCTGGTCACAAAACACAATTCTCATCTCCTGCAAAACTTCCAGGCAGTCAAATTTCCAGGCACTGACACTCAGACAACAAATGACTCAACATTTAGAGCTGTTTTCAACACGAGTTGTGCAATTAGACATAATTATTTATCCCCATTGTAAAGCAGACCATTGAAGCACTGCTCATCTAAAAACAATTAACAAGCCTGTCCTCGTCCTTTCTCCTGATGGTGTCAGCCCTCCAGTGAAATTATTGACTTGGAGCACAGACAGCCCTTAAATAATCAAAATAATCACAGTTCTCCAGAAGTTTTGCTGGATAATCGAGGAGTTTTGTACTTGAGTTTTGGGCTTGGTACAGAGCACTTTCTTTTCTAACAGAGGCTTCCCTGTGAGCTGGGAAAATCTGCTGAAGTCCCCCCATGGATTACAGAATCATGGAGTTTTTAAGGCTGGAAAAGCCATCCCCGAGCCCCTGGGCTGCAGCACCCTGAGCCACCACGTTGGCAACAGCCCCAGAGCTCTGCAGGTGAGTAAATGATAAACACTAATTACGTGCAGCTTATCAAAGGGCATTTCCAGAATGTTTTTGCAGCAAATATATCAGCTGCTTCTTTTTTTTTTTTTTTCTTAATTAAAAAAGCTAAGCTGCTAAAATACTGGATCCAGGAACTTTCAGACCTCAAGAGAGAGCCCAGAGTGGAGGAGACAACCCAAGTGAGTTCCAGGGTAAACCTTCCGACAGGCACTGACCTACTGCAGCAGATTTGTTCCATGAAATTAAACAATGTACTGGCAGTTTAAAAATCTGAGATGAATTTAAAAACCGAGTTTAAAAACTGGAGGTGACCCCAGGCATTTACAGGAGCGCAGAGAAGTTGAATGGCTGGCTGGGAATCTCTCCTGGCTCACTTGTCAGGCCAGGCTTCTATTTTTAGCCCAGTAATTAAATTGCAGAGCCTGATGTTTTGTGGAGGGACAGAAAGGATTCCAAAGGTGCAGGAGAAGTCTGTGTACAGCAGCTTGGCTCTTGCTGAATAAACTCTGGCTCTCCAGTCACAGCCTGGCCATGTTTAATGAAAAGGAAAACATGTGGAAGAGCTGAACACAATTCCCTGACAATAGGGTGATGTCAAAGCAAAAAAATAAGGAAAAAATCTCAGTGAAGGGTTTTTTTCTGAACTGAACACAAAGCAGAGTTGTTTGGGTTTGGAGGGAGCAATGGAGGAAGGACACGGGGGAGGAAATAAGAGGAAAGGAAAGGAAGAAGTTTTCCAGAAAAACTTGCATTAGATTCAGGCTCATAGAAACTTCAGGATGATGCTGTTCCAAGACCAAGGGCTGGACTGATTTAGGATTTTAAAACATGTTAAGACTGCAGCCCAGTGTACAGGGGAAACATTCATAAAGCTCTACTAAAATCCAAAACTGGATTTAGCATCTCTGACAGAATACCTCGAGGAACCCCAACCATCTCCTGCTCCAAAGTGGGAGGAAACGTTGACTGGAAAAGGAAACCCTGTCCACTTTATAATTCAAATAATGCAGCGATGAAACTCCCCTCAGGTGAACCGGAGGGCAGCTCATGCTCTACAGACAGTTGGACACTCCCATTAATTATGGGAATAACTGGCTTCTCGTGCAACCAAGCCCCTTGAACTGCAGCCCCCAAAGCTTTGGGGTGGGGGTGTTGCTGTCCTGTTAATCCAGGCTGAAGGGGCTCCCGGGGAATCCTGCCCTGCAGCTGCTGCTCCAGCCCTGAGCAGGAGCCCATTCATTTCCAGGATTAGTCCGTGTCAGATGGAAGCACAGGAATACTGCAGCAGACACAGAGTGAGTGAACTCTTAATCCTGCCTTGGACCTTGAGAAATGAGGGTTTATTTTCCACCTAATGAAACTCTGGACACAATCAGGAATAAAGTCGACCAGAATTAGGCAATTTCTCCTCAAAACAGACTGTTACACAAATGCCAATGATGAAACACCTCCCTCTTAGAAATGAGGACTTTTGGGGTTAATTCCTCTTTTCCAAGACCCAGGTGAGCCTGTCCTTTGGTTTCTGGACTAAAGTGATGGATAAATTTGTCAGATTTTTATTTTCTTGCTTGACAAGAGGCAGCAGTGAAGCTCTTTTTGAAAGCACTGCCTTCCTTACCTTCAGGGCTCTCCAAGCAGGAGGTCTGCTTTTGTTTTCTCTTGATTACAAATACTTCATCCATTCCCAACCAACACTTTATACTTGACCAGATTCCTGTAAGCTCCTCAACCTGATCTGGAAGCATCTGTTTCCAATACAATTTGAACTGGAGGACTATTAACAAGATTGGATTCAGACCCCAATCAAGCCAGAACCCAGGAATTGATGTCATGTGCAGGCTGGCACTGCAATCCCAGGACTGGGAATGGAGGGGGGGAGCTTTGGGGGCAATAAAAAGTTGATTTTCAGAGTCTATCGTAGAAAATCATCTGCAAATCTGTACAGAATGTACTGTGAGGGTCATCAAAATCAGGTTCTGGGGGTTTTGGGGTAAATAAATACTGCCTGGTTTATGTTTCCAGCTGGGGGCTGGAGCAGAAGAAAGTCGGGACTTTGTTCATGGAATAACCCCCTGAATCCCACAATCTGCTCACAGAATGCACTGTCCCTTACAAGATTAAAGCAGAATTTGTTTCAGAACAGGCCAGGAGACCCACAGTTCAGTCTCCCCACTTCTGGGTTTCGTGGTGCAGAAGGTTTTATCCAGCCCACAATCCAGGGTTTGGGAATGACACTGGAATTTCAGGGCCCATCCCGAGGCCAGGGCTGTCTGGTCACTCCTCTGATTGCAGGGCCTTCTGAAATTCCTTTAATCAGAAAGACAATACCAACTGGAATCATAACTTCTGGGAATCATAACTGCTGGAAGAGTTCCAGGTAAATCTGGTGAAGAACTTGCTTTTAATCTGGAATGGATTAACACAAAATGCCTGGAATCCCTCCTTGTTCCATCCTGGTTTATGGCTCCAGTTCATGGAGTTAGCAACAAGACGTTTTCACACACAAACCTATGATTCTTCCTACAGAAAAAAATCAGAAAATCTTCTTTTTATGTTCTTTTAAGTGCAAATCCAAGCACTGGTAACGAGACAGGAAATTAGTTCACAGTCCAAATCCATCCTTGTTCACCAGGTGTTTAAAGGCAAAGGTACAAAAGTTTCTCCAAAGATTTTGCTTTTCATTTCTTGAGCACAAAATGCCAGTGCTCCGCCTAGAAAGAGCATGACTAACAGTGACTACTACACTGGGTCTGAATATATTAAATATAAAAACGCCCAGCACCTTGTGCAACCCCTCCCAACTTTTAGTGTCTACTTATTGTCTCCAAGTTATACACTAACCTGTTCAAATTAGCTTTAGTATTGGTATTTTTATAAACTTGCTATTCTTGTAAGAATGATCGTTATAGAAAGGATGCAAATGATTGTTCAGCAAGAAGATTTTATTATCATGTTAGAAAAAAATGTGATTTAAAAAAAAATCCACTTCATTTCTGATCGATTTATTAACAAACCTACCCTGAATCTTCAGCTGTAGCAGGAAAATGATACAAAAATGTCAAGGAACAAAACTCCAAAGGTCCCAATGAGCCAGGGAAGGTGGTGAACAAAGCAGAGGACCTGGGAGGATTTGGGTTTTGGCATCTTTAGAACAAGGCTCAGTCCACAGGTGCAGTTTCCCATCATGGCCGAGGCAAAGAGCAGGTAAGAGGTGCCTTCTGTGCATCCTCTCTGGAGCAAAACACAAATTTTATACACAAATTATTAAAATAGCAGCTTTATAAACACAAAGGAATGTTAAAATGTACCCACAGTGGACAGTTAGAGATAATTTGGGCATTTTGTGGTATAACCCATTCAAAGACTTTCAGTCATTCTTGTCCATGTCTTCCTGGGGCTCTGAATTGCTGAGTTTCAGCACAAATCACTGAAAATTCAGGAATTGTTACAGTGCTTACATCTCTGGTTAATGCCATTTTTGTGGGAGTGCAAGCAGCAGGATAATCTGCTCCCAAATGGTAACCAGTGTGTAAGGAATCTGTTGCTGTAGCAGTCTATTCAGCAGATCTTTTTTAAAATACTGTGGTATTCCAGGTAGAGAGGGAATATCAACAGGCTTAGAAATTAATAAATTACTTCCATAGTCAATTGAAATGTCTGCATATAATTAGCAAAGTAAAATTTTCTGGTCTTTTGATGTATTTTTTGAGTTTTTTAAAAATAAACTGATAGTGAAGAGGCTGTTGTGAAAGGCAATGGCACCTTGGAGAAAAGGGGCTAAGATTTAAAACCAATTTTCCTCAAATTCTAACTTATTCCCAGGATGGAATAGTTTGGAGAAAGAAAAGGGGGGGATGCCACTTGCTCATGGCAACAATCATACAAAGCAGATTTCTGCTGATAAATCCAGCTGTAAACATTCCCTTCCTCTTTTTTTGCCAATCAATCTTTTCCCAGCAATCAAAGACCAACATTTTCCTAAAATTCTCATCATCCTTCTCTGAATGAGAAAAAAAAATCCCACTTTTTCCAGTCACAAAAGCAAAGCAGGGGTTTGAGTTGAGGAGGGCTCGGTGTGGGGGAGAATCCAACCCTGGAAGGAACAGAAAATCAAATAAACAAGTGCCAAAAAGCCACTCACGTTTTTATGGAGCTGAGGGAATCTGCTGCCCAGGAACACACAGGACACACAGCCACAAATGAAGCCTGGCATTTCAATCAGATCAGGAGAGTTCTGGAAAAGAAAAGCACATGGATTTTGGCAAGAACGCCCTGCGGCATTTCAGAGGATTGAACTGAGGGTCCACGGGCTGAGTTTGTGGACAGAACTCCTCTCAGGCAGTGCAGTGCTGCCCTTCAGATGACCAGAGAGGACTGGGAAGGGTTTAATCTTCATCTCACAGCAGTGCAGATCAAAACTGGTGCCAGGCTTTGGGATATGACACTGATATGAGTCCAGTCCTCCTGCTAAAAAAAGCCTGGGCATAATAACTCAAACCAAACCTAAAATCTGTAGCTCGAGCCACCAAAAAAAAAAANAAAAAAAAAAAAAAAAAAAAAAAAAAAAAAAAAAAAAAAAAAAAAAAAAAAAAAAAAAAAATCATCCTGTCTGGAGAAAGCAAAATACTCGTTTTTCACAGTTTAAGTGTTGCTGGTTTTCTCACTATGGCTCTGTTTTGAAAATAGGCTGCCTCCCTGCTGGGCCGTGCTGCTGGATTACAATTATTTCCCTGGCATTAGCAGGAAGGCCATCAAACTGCTGCAATGGGCTGTGAACTTTCCTGCTGCACTGACAGCAGCAGGTACAATGGTGATTTTCCACTTTTATTGATTTTTTTGTGGTCTCCACGTGGATGTTTACAGCGTTTCCCACAGGCAGAGACACAACAGTTATGTTCTGTTAGTTCAGAGCAGCGCATCCTCAGGGCCCAAAGGACACAACAAGCCTGGGAAGCTGCTTAAAGAAGCAATTTTATCACTTCTTTATTTTGGGATGGGTGGGAAAAACATCCACATACATGATTGCTAAATCCTTGTTAAAAAATCCTCCAGCTTTACTTAAAGTACACAAACTTTTCAAGACACTTCTGGGGGGGGGTGTATTTTTTTTTTTAATGGAAACAGGTGAGAATTGACATTATTCCTTGGAATTGCTGGACTGTGCTGCTGGTTCCTGAGAAGCAGCTGGCAGAGGGCAGTGACACTCAGAGCTCCACACCCCACATTCCAGGCTGTGCCCAAATTCCTCAGGCTGGGACTGCCTGGCATGACACACAAACAAATTAGCTGAAAAAAATAACATCTGCCGTTGATTTCAGGTCACTCTGTGTTTGCAGTGCAAATATGCAAATGTAAAGGTAGAATTTCATGTCTCTTTTTCTTGGCAGCAGTGGAGGTTCCACCTCTTTTTTCCCGGGCTCTGTGCCCAGCCCTGCTCACTGTTGTAGTGCTGAGGGTGGCAGTGGAACTGCAGGGGAACTCCTTGGTGACACTGCTCCTGACAGGAAATGCTCATTCCCACCTTCTCCCTCGTATTACAGTTATGTATCATATCTAATTCAGGATTGAATAACAGCTAACAAACAAAAGGAATAGAGTGTAACCTACTTTCCACACACCTTGATAAAAAGCTGCAAAAGCAAGGATATTTGGAATGTGAATTACTAAAATCTCACTAAGATATTGATGATTGTACCATCATGGACCAGGCAGTGGCAGTTCCATGCTCCAAAGCCTGGGTTTGTTTCCAGAGGAGGCAGCAGGAAGGAGATCCCTCAGCACTGCCCTATCTCCAGGTTTATTATCAGTTCCATATTGAATCTGCTTTACCCCCGTTTAGTCTGTGGGGAGGCATCTGGTTTACTTCAGCTTTTTGTTACCTCTGCTGTACCATGGACTTTCTTTCCTATTTTTTTTTCTTTTTTAATTGATGAGTTACTGGTTTTGATTTGATACAATATGAAGAGAGCTGTCTTCCATTTCAGACAAAACAGTAGTCCTTGGGCAGGCTGAACATTCCAGCCACTGCCAGGATTTGCTCAAGCGCTGCTCCAGTAATTTCATTGCCTGGAATATGATTTTTTAAAATGCATATATTGAAACAGAACACATGAAGACGTCAATATATTTTATGCTATAAGCAAATAAAGCCCACTTTCAATCAACGGGGAGGAAACCAACTGAACCCCACAAAGAAATGAGGCTTGGTTTCAACTCCCACATATTTCCACAAAAACCATCAGTTAAAATGTGAAATCCGATTGCAAAAATCTATTGCATTTTTTATGTCTGTATCAATTGAAAGTACTCCATGAAAAATATTCACAGATGTGTGTAGGTCAGAAATGAGGAGGAAGGGAAAGCTGGAGGCAACAGGTCTCAGAACTCCAGAATTTGTACACTCTGTTTTTGGATCCCTCTGAAAAAAAAATGTATTTACACGCTGTAGGAAAATCTCTCAGTAAAGACTGTGCTACATCATGGAGAACACTTTATTGTTGTAAAAACCTACCTTTTGTCACCTTCTGATTCCTGAGCTTACAGTAAACAAATTGTGACATCGTAATTAGGTCCTTGTTCCCATAAAAAGCATCAGTGACAATCTGAAAGAAATGAAATATTTGCTCGTTCAGTAGGCAAATAATTTGAAATACCTCAACTGCACAGAAATGTTGCTTCATAATCATAATGTGAATGACATACACCAAATTGCTGCCAGAAATAAACATCAGGGTAAATATTTGGGCAATTATGACTTGGTTTATAGATGGCAGAAATAATAGAATCCTCTGTTAGGCACGGAAGGGCTCAGGATGAACAGAGAGTTCACAAGTCCAATTAAGCCCCTAAACTGGAGAGCTGTGATTCAGATTGACAGTGAGGACTAGGGAGCAATCCCAAATCCGAGCCCCCTGCACACACCTTGCTGAATTCCATGCTCACAAACATGACAGTTTTAATGTAAAGCCCCTCTCCAATTAATATTGCAGCTCAACAGCTGAGCAAACGTGGGGTTATTTCACTTGATTTCCACAGCCCTTTTACCAGGCCACTAAATTATATCCCCCTTATGTGGACAGACTTTGGAGTCAATCCCATTTATTTCCAGGCATTTTTTAGCTGCTGAGATCATTCCCTCTTTTCCTTTGTCATCTCCTACCTGCATGTCTGAAGCCTGAACGCAGTGACCAAGTGATTCAGCACTGTGTGAGTGCCAGCTCCAGTGCTGCTCCCGACCTTTTCCCAACCCAAACGGAATTGGCAGGACAGGATTGGTGGGAAAGCATGGATTTAAATAAACCTTCAGCCAGCTTGAGCTGCAAGTGCACACACAACTCGGGGTGGAGAAGATAAGAGAGGAGAGGTGATTTATTCTCATTTGCTCTAAGTGGCAGAGATTAGTGTCAAGTCAGTACAACAGCACAGTACATCAAGCTCATTTGTCAACCACCAAATATTTTTGCAAACATGAAGAACATGCTTCTCTGGCATATTATTCTATCTGTATTATGCAGATAGAGGAACATATCCGAGATAAACTAAAAAAAAAAAAAAAGGCAGCTTTTGCAAAAGGCTTCAGGCAAGATTACTCATGTTTGAATCTGAGAAGTGCTTAAGACTTTCAACTTAGGGGAGTGCAGCAGGCAGCGAGCAGACAATGGAAATGAGCCCTGTGACAAGGCTCCAGCACTCCCACACACCCCTGGCACTTTCTTCCAGGAGGTGCCAAATCCAGGGCGCTCCATTCCTGCACAATCTCCTGCTCTCTGCTGGGGAGGTCCTGAGAGCGGCTGAGGAGCCATCACTCCTGGAGGGAGACCCAATCCCAGCGGTTGATTTCTGCCTCCGTTCCCACCCCGTGCAAATCCCCAAATCCGGTTAGGGATGCTGAACATGCTCTGTGCAAGCCCTGCACATCCAGACGGATGCGGCAGCTCCCAGCCAGCCCCAATCTCCCACAGGAACCTGCCAAATTCCAGGGAATAAACACAGCCACTGTGAACGAGGCATTACCCACACAGCGCTCGCCCCCGGGCGCTGGTTACAGACACAAGCTGGACTTCCAAGAAAGAAAAATACTTCGTGGATCCAATACGTAGCACTCCAGATTTGTCACTGCAGCATTTTAGTCTGAGCTTGTGGTGGATGAGGTGGTCAGTGACACTGAGGCGCCAGAAATCTGCTACAGGATAAGCTAAACCAGGGAATTTATTGGAATTTAAGACCAGAACTCCGATTTTTCATGTTCAATGTGATGCTAATAAAGTCACAGTGCTTTCCTTAGAGGTACTTACCCAGATTCTGAACATTGCTCACTCTTAAAAATAGACATTTTTATAAAATATGTATCTATTTGTTGGTCCCATGCAATTAATTTGGAGAGAATGCTGTGAACAAGAAGTAAATTATGACTCAGATTCCAGGTGAGCTTTAAAGTCATTAAAATCCATCCAGCCTAATCAGTGACTCAACAGTGTCAAGCAGTTTGTGTTATTTAACACTCCACAGGAAACATGGTGGGGAGCATAAAAAACTTGCAGAAAGCCAATGAAGGGTGATCTTGCCCCCAGAATTCCCTAAATGATGCCACCATTATGCACCAAACCATTCAAATCTTGAAAAAGTTTCAAATTTTGTTTTCACAGAGCATCATTCTCTGTAAAATTAAGACTCGCTTTGCTCGTCAGCCAGAAACTCCTTTTTCTTTCCATGAGACTTCAGGTTTTTGTGGCTTTTAACTCTGGAACAAGTTTCCTGTAGGAATTGGCTGCCTCTCCAGAGAACTGTCATCACTGGACAATAAAAATACAGCATACATTTATACACTGAGAAATCACCTGAGCCTGGAGGATATATTCAGTTTATTCTGCTTATACTGGGGAAGTTATTAGACTTTGTAGCCATCTTTGAAAATAACTTCCAAAGTTAAACAAAAATGTTGCAAGTAGTATTTCCAGTATTTTTTTATCCCATTCTGGCACTGTGCAGCTGAGCAGACTCACTAAAACAGGACATGGTATTTAAATTTGATTTTTTGGGTTGTTATTATTTAATATTTATGCAGCAGGATATTTGTGTTACCAGTCCCTGAGACTATAATTTCAGTATTACAAAAATTGCTACTTTTCTTAAATCCCTGGCAAAATGTCCTGTCCCAGGAAGAGCAAACCCAGGAATTCCACATAAAAAGAGGATAAGGAGACTGCCAGAACATTTCTTTGCTTCCTGTAGTATTGAAGTTGTCAGTGATGAGAAAAGCATAGAACGGTTTGTGTTGGAAAGGGTCTTAAAGACCATCCAGTTCCAACCCCCAAATTATAAAGTTATATTAAAAATTGTTTATGTTCCTATAACAATTCTTTGCCTGTAACCTCACATTCTTCTGTAGATTGCTGCTCAGATACTGGTTACTGCCATAAGGAAATGTTCCAGAGAAGGTGTGACCTCGGACCCTTGGCATCATCCCTTTCTGCAAAGGTTTAGTGCTTGTCCAGCTACAAACAACACTGTTTAGGAATAAGGAATCAGCAACCTGAGCCTCTTGTCTGGACACTTTTTCTCATACTAATATCTTACTCTGGAGTGAGTAAACAGAAATAGACAATGGTTTAGAAGGGAAATCCACGTGCCTGGGAACAGCCTCCCAGTGCAGTCGAGGAAATGCATGTTTTCCCTGGAATCTGGGAGATTCCACAGCTCCTCTGCCTCTCCGGCTGCTGTGCACATCCCTGCGCTCTGGATGTCAAATAACCAGGACTGCAAGTGATGTATGAAGATGTCAGATGTGTGCTTGGCTGGTGTGCAAGGTCTTGAAACTGCAGTTAAGAACTGCTCGAGCCCCAAAAGGGATTCAGTTTTACAGTGTTCATCATTTAATTCCTGCTGGGGAAGGAAAAGGTGGAGCTGGGCTACGGAGTAAGCAGGGCTTGTTGTGCAAGCATGTCCCAGTATTAACCTGGTCACTGGATTTGGGCTTAAACTGTTCTCTGAAAGCATTTTTAACACTCCTGGTTGTGAATTCTTCTTGGCCAGATTTCATCTGGAAACCAAGGCCAGTTCCCAGAGAACAACCCCGGTTTATCTTAACCTGGGATAGTGGAAGGTGTCCCAGGCAGGACCCTGTCCACGGCAGGGCTGGAATGGCATTCCTTCCCTTCCAACGCAAACCAGTGCGGGTTCTTTGATTTGGTGATCCACGGATTTTATGGTTTTATTAGCAATAATAAAGCAAACAAGAGAACAGAAGGAAGTGCCTTTCTGGAGAGCCCAGCATCCCATCCCGGGGAGCCGCATCCCTGCGGGAACGGAGGTCCTGGGGCTGCCGTTCCCCTTTTCCCTGCGCAGCCGGGGAGCCCCGGCGGGTCCTCGGGGGAGCCACGGGGACGGGAGAGGCAGGACACGGGAATAACAACAGGGAACGGCGTCGGCAGCGGCCCCGGGCACCGGGAGCGGGGGACACAGACCCGAGCGGGGCCGGCACGGATCTGCTGCTCCGGCATCCGGCGGGCTCGCCTCGAGGGAGACCCTGCGGGCGGGGAGGGAGCAGGGAACACCGGGAAAGGCGGGATAGCCGGGATGCCCGGGTTAGCCGGGGTGACCGGAGCAGCACCATCCCCGCAGCCCGGCCCTGCCCTTCCCGCCCGCCGCCATCGCCTCAGAGCGCGGGCCCGGGGCGCCCCCTGCGGGCGGGCGGGCGGCGCTGCGGCCTCACCCGCCTGAGGGCCGGGAGCCGCCGGAGCGGCCCTGGGGCCCGCAGCCCGAGCAGCCCGCGGGGCGGGGATCTCTTCCCTGAATCCCAGCCCGGGGAAGGCTGGAAGGACCCACAGCGGGTCATCTGCTCCCCGCGTCCAGATGTGCCCTGCAGGGCTGGGCAGAGGGGCGGGATCTCCCCCCGACCTGCGGGAAATGCAGGAGCATCGTGAGACCTTCCAGCGCAGCACCAGCACCCACCTGCTCGCTTAAGCACATTTCATCTGATCGATAGAGACCGCAATGCAAAGAATTCTAAATTACAATCCGAGGATCTTTGTAGGGATCTTTGTCCTTTTAGAAACATAGAATGGTTTGGGTTGGGAGGACCTTAAGCCAAAGGGTGTCCATCCCACCCCTGCCATGGGCAGGGATACCTTCCACTGTCCCAGGTTGATCCAAG
>WAAG01089043.1:73990-132705 GCA_013390105.1 Tichodroma muraria
CCCCTTTTCCCTGCGCAGCCGGGGAGCCCCGGCGGGTCCTCGGGGGAGCCACGGGGACGGGAGAGGCAGGACACGGGAATAACAACAGGGAACGGCGTCGGCAGCGGCCCCGGGCACCGGGAGCGGGGGACACAGACCCGAGCGGGGCCGGCACGGATCTGCTGCTCCGGCATCCGGCGGGCTCGCCTCGAGGGAGACCCTGCGGGCGGGGAGGGAGCAGGGAACACCGGGAAAGGCGGGATAGCCGGGATGCCCGGGTTAGCCGGGGTGACCGGAGCAGCACCATCCCCGCAGCCCGGCCCTGCCCTTCCCGCCCGCCGCCATCGCCTCAGAGCGCGGGCCCGGGGCGCCCCCTGCGGGCGGGCGGGCGGCGCTGCGGCCTCACCCGCCTGAGGGCCGGGAGCCGCCGGAGCGGCCCTGGGGCCCGCAGCCCGAGCAGCCCGCGGGGCGGGGATCTCTTCCCTGAATCCCAGCCCGGGGAAGGCTGGAAGGACCCACAGCGGGTCATCTGCTCCCCGCGTCCAGATGTGCCCTGCAGGGCTGGGCAGAGGGGCGGGATCTCCCCCCGACCTGCGGGAAATGCAGGAGCATCGTGAGACCTTCCAGCGCAGCACCAGCACCCACCTGCTCGCTTAAGCACATTTCATCTGATCGATAGAGACCGCAATGCAAAGAATTCTAAATTACAATCCGAGGATCTTTGTAGGGATCTTTGTCCTTTTAGAAACATAGAATGGTTTGGGTTGGGAGGACCTTAAGCCAAAGGGTGTCCATCCCACCCCTGCCATGGGCAGGGATACCTTCCACTGTCCCAGGTTGATCCAAGCCCCATCCAGCCTGGCCTGGGACACTCCCAGGGATCCAGGGGCAGCCCCAGCTGCTCTGGGCACCCTGTGCCAGGGCCTGCCCACCCTCCCAGGGAAGGATTTTCCCCTAATATCCCATTTAACCCTGCCCTCCTGCTCATGGCTATTCCCCCTTGTCCTATCGCTCCAGACCCTTGTGAAAAGTGCCCCTCCAGCCTCTTTGCAAGCCCCCTTTAGGTCCTGGAAAGCCAGACATGAATATTTTAGAATATTTTGATAGGGAAGAGTGTTGTATAATTTACTGAATTTTTAATACAGTTTTACTTTTTATTCTCATACAGGCTCATCATGTCAGCGCTTGCTGCAGCCTAGCTAATTAACACGGGGCTGGGGGAATGATTAAAGGCAGGCTCTGGGTATCTGCATTGTTCTAGTTTAATTGCTGCTCAGGCAATGATTCAGTGTTGGTTTTGGCAGTTAAGCTGCATTTGTCTGGCACGGTGAAATTCCCTGTTACATCCATGACACTCTTCTCTTGGGGATGGGCAGAAGCAGGAGGATTTGTAACAGTTCTAGTGGCAGGCTTGTGGAAGGAATAGGCTTTGTTATGTGGGGAAGAGCAGGCTGGAGTGGAAGGCGTCCCCTCCATCCCATCCCAAGCGCTCCAGGATTCTGTGGTTGTAGGAGGGGAGCTCCTGGAGGGACCCTTCATGCGAGAGCACGTTGTCCTACTGGCATGAATCCGCCCCTGTTTCTTTGGATCTGTGCTGTAGCAGTGCCACAGGTCCTCTTTCTCACCTTGTCTCCTTTTGTTCCTGAATATTTAAAAACTCATGTTAATCGTAGGAAAAAAAGGAGCAAAAAAGCAATTTGTATGTGGGAAAATGGTGTAAAGATACCTCTAAAATCCTTCCAGAGACTAAAAGAAGTTTTCAGAAACAGAGATTGAGATTCCTGGGTTTATCCAGGCCTGTTGCTGTCCTTGTTCCTGAATAAACACATCTTTGATGTCACGAGCTGCATTTCATGACACTCCCTTAAAAAAGAAGTGACTAAAGAGAGGATAATGTGGAAGACAGCCAATTACTCCATAAATGTAAACGACATTAAAAGTGGTGTGTAACATTATATATTTATGGCTACAATTTTGTTCTGCTGTCACATAACAAAATGAATAATGCATCAGTCCAAGAACTTGTCATTAAGTGAATTTCTTTGTTGCCTTGCTATTAAAATATAAAAATCCTTGATGTGTGTGTACGTGTGACATTAACCCCTTCTGGGACCAAAATACAGGGTGGGTGAAGGCACTGTTAGAGTGGTAAGTTGAAGTAGATTTTGTCATTTTACAGGTGAAATAATGTTAGGGATTTGAAGACATTCGGGAAGTTTTTTCTGTGGATGAGGAGATAAATGCATTTCACTTCAAAAATACAAACTTCTCAGTGCAAGAAGGACTTAATCCAGGGGAGAGCCATGAAAATGGTTCAAAATCCAGCTGGAGGTGGCCCTGACCACCCTGCTGGGGCTGGACTTGATGTTCACTGGAGGCACCTACCCCACTCCAAGAGATGGGACATTGAATAACTAAAATGAGACTGTTACCCAGATGGTTAAAGTTAAGCTGAAGAATCTGCTGAGCTGAGATCTGGAACCTCCTAAAAACCTCTCTGAAGTTCATGGTCCCCACCCCCAGTTCCCGTGGGTTTCAATCTCTTTTCCATGTTGTATTCCTTTAATCCTTGTCCTCCTGAGGAGAGAGGGAAGCATCTATTTACAGCCTGACAAGGGAGACCAAAAGGCCAATCTAACTTCTGATTAGGAGAAAATTGCCTTTATGGTTAAAGTCACTTAAACTGGATATGGAATTTCAGGCCCCAGCTGAAATCCTCGTCCTGTCCTGTGAGTCCTGCTGAGGGTAAAAAAGGAAACTCTAATTCAGTTAGATGAGGGTGAAACTGTTTTGGTGTTGTGCCTTCCGGGCTCCTCCATGTAGATGCACGTGATGAGTTTGCACCTCTCAAAAGTAAGATTAAACTTATCTGAAATACCATTTATCTCAGAATGCATTAATCTGATTTTTTTTTTCTATTTTCTCCTATTTCTCCCTAACGTAATTGACAGCAAAATTGAATCAGTTTCCTACTGAGTTGGTTCTGAAAGGTGAACACTGAATTTTCTATTACTTGGTTTTAATGCAATGTGTACACCTCACGATTTGATAAATTCAGACCTGCTGGGGAAAAGCCAGGAACCACATTTTGGACACAAAGGATCAGATCTTGTTTTATTTCGCAGGAACTATTGGTTTAAATTTTGAAGTTATGAGAGGAAAATGGTTTCTCTGCAAAATATGTTGAAAATTCAGGCAGTTGGTTTCTGGAGCAGGAGGTTCTCAGGTTAGGGAGGATATTGGAGGAAAACCGAAACAGACACAGTGATACTACCCAAAAAACCCAAAACAACCCCTCCCCATAAACAAACCCAAACTAACAAAACCCCCAAAACACAGAGAAACTGAGGAAATGAAAGCTTAGCGAGGATTGCCCAGAAACAGGACAGGACAACATGAGCAGAGTGAGAAACAGATGAAAAGAGATGTTTCCTTCAAAAGGAGACATTTGAGAGAGCAAAGAATCATTAATTCAGACACCAGAACAAACCAGTGCTCTGGTGTCCTCTGTTCCTAACGGAGCAGGGAAAAGTCTCTGGCTAATGAGTAATTTCCTAACTGTGCAGTGTTGAAAGGCTTTGCTTAGGGAAGCAACATCAGGACAAACATCAGGTGAGCCTAGACCTGACAGCTCTTGCCTCAACAGGTTTGGTAAGCTCGAGGATTTTCCAATCCAGCATTCTACAGTCTCACGCTTATTTACACAAAGAATTCTACAAATCGAGCAAGCAAAACTTTGCCTGCCAAGCCACTTCCACATCAGGGCTAGTATTAGTTAATTTAAATTACGTTTCCTGTGAGGTGCTGCCTCTTTTCTATTTTCCCCTGCCTGGTTTCCTTAAGCTCCCAAGTAAACTGCTGCTGCTTAGCTCTGCCACTGCCGTGAAATGAGGTGGAAGCATGTTCCCTTTTCAAAGCCCTGTGCTGCTCTGAGGCACAGAATTAATGATGGAAAGCTTATTCAGCAGATGTTTTAGGGGTTTTAGTGCCTTACTGAGGCATCTCTCCATAACCAGGAGGAGACCCTCTGCACAGGCGAGGTGGGAGCACTTTGTAGAGCAGGTACTGCTTCTCCCCCGTGTAACTCAGCACAAATCCCTGTGTAAATTTTCACTGCTATGGATTAGCTGGTTTCATTAGCAGCTTCAGAGGCTGGGTGATTAATATTAATAATCCCTGTTAGCCTATGGACTTAATGAGGGTGAGAAACAGCTGGATGCTGTGCGGAACCAGCCCTGGCTCCAGACGCGGCGTCTCTGCCCTGATTGCCGAGCTCTTAACCGGGGCAGCTGGGACCGGCAGGTCCTCACGGATACCTATCAATACCGCTCCTCCTTCCTGCTTCCAGGACCCTTTTAAAGGCTCCTGGCTCCTACCCAGGACCTGGCAGCGTGGCTGGAGCAGTTCCTTGGAGTCAGGAGGGTTTTTTCTGTGTGGGAGTAGCCGCCTTTTCTCTCCTGGGTGAGTTCCTCTCTGCTGCTTTCAGGGACAGAGCACGAGGGTTCCCTGGGCTGGCGGCAGCAGCTTCGTTCATTTGTCCTGACTCTCCCTAAAAAAAACTTGTGCAAGCCGAATGCAGCTTTTGACCCCTTCGGGTATTACAGAGTGGGGAAAACCTACAGGAGCGTTGGGAGTGCAGGGCTGTAAAAGGGCTCCGTAACTTGCAGAGCTGCAGCTCCAGTGGCACCGACCCAGCACTCGATGTTGGGTCGGGTTCAGCGTCTGAAACCCCGGCAGCAGCAGAGTTATGCAGCTCAATTAGCACAGTTCATAAACTGTGCAGCTCAGTTAAGGAAGCCCTGTCCGTGGAAAGCAAAGCCAGTGGAAGGAGATGCCTGAAGTAATAAAACACGCGGTTCAGGGGGGAAATGATGCAGGTGGTTAATGAAAATGTTACCTGAGATGTGAAATGTGAATGTGTGTGCGGATGTAAAAACGAGGCTGGGCGTGTTTGAGTTTGTCCAGAGGGAGGCTGAGGTGACTTCTGTTGCTT
Organism: Tichodroma muraria; assembly: GCA_013390105.1. NCBI lineage: Eukaryota > Metazoa > Chordata > Aves > Passeriformes > Sittidae > Tichodroma > Tichodroma muraria. The sequence goes on from WAAG01089043.1 coordinate 78,963, forward strand.
GTGAGAGTTTTGGAGACCTCTCTGAGCCAGCAGTGGTTATACAGGAATGAGCGTGGAGAGTTTCCCTATTTGTGATAAACTTCACCGCCGCGATGGCGCAGCAGATGTTGGGTTTGTGATGCAAATGAGCCTTTGGAGCGGGACAGCTGTTAATGAGCTCTGAGCGTTGCACAAGGCAATGCCCACCTGCAAACCCAAACAGCAGCGCCAGGGCTGGGCAGGGTTTGGCTCCTCTGAGACCTGGGTCACAATCCCAGAGTTTCATTCAGTGAAAACCTCTTTTAATTTCAGCACGGGCTGTGGCCGTGGCTGGTACACGGTAACTGGAGAATAAGCAAGACTTGGTATGGAAACAAGGGAAACCTTTACATGGCTCTCAAAGCATTTGTGTCCTGGCTGATTCCATCAGAATCAGGGGAATGTTGCCTGATTTTAAGAATATGAGTGGATTAGGGGAACGTTCATGGGTGCCCTGCTTGGCATCCTTGGAGTGCACTTATTTAAAGGCCTTTAAAAAGTGGTGCTCTGTCCTGGATCTGTCCCCTGCTGAGGCCACCCCAGCACAGAGCAGGATTTGAAACTCGTTATTTATCCCATCCCAGAGTTCAGCCTCAAACCCAGACAATTATTAGCCAAACTGAAACCCTCTGGAGGTGTGATCTGTGAGTCCTGCACAATCCTCCTTGGTTTTCCATGGCTGCTTCCTGGCATACAAGAGGATTTTGGCATTGGGACAGGCGGCAGGGACATTAACCTGATTTTGCCGTTAGCCTTTTATTATAGGAGGGGCGTGGGTTCTCATGAATACCCAAAATTAAAGAGACTTCAGCCTGACTGTGAAATTAATAGAGCTATCAACCACCCCTCTGCCATTGTACAACAATTGTTAATTATTTACAAGCAAACTTCTGCAAGAACAGTGTTGTAGCTGTCGGCATTGTCATTATTAAAATTAAAGCACTTTGTCTGGGTGGAAGATAACATGAGTCGTTTTGGTGAAACGTAATGAATATGGAATATTCTGTTGCTTTTCCCCAATTAGTGTGTGTGTGTGTGGGGGGAACAATAGCCTGTCTCTTCCCTAACAAGATGTTTGTTTTTAAAAGCCTAACAAAATAAATATTTTCAGGGCTTTGCTGAAAAAGGGCGCCATTCATTGATTCATTGTAGCTGTCAGAATAAAAGTTAAAACAAATCTGTTTTTTTTCTAGGATGAGGAAATCCTATTTTCATAAAGCAAATTCTCTTTTTTCAGCTGGTGGAAGATGTGTGTGCACCTTTTTGTTTTATTACCACAGGATCTTGGTTTGTCTTATTATTACAGCAGAGACTTTAAAGCTCATCTTGTTCCATCCCCTGCCATGAGCACCTTCCACTATCCCAGGTTGCTCCCAGCCCAGTCCAGCCTCGCCTTGGGCGCTTCCAGGGATGGGGAATCCACAATCTCTGTGTGGTGTTGGTTGTATTAGAAGTCAAAATTAGGTTCGTGGTGAGCAAAGGAAGCTCTGAATTCCTGCTGTACAATGAATAAAGCCATTATGAGATGCAGAAATAAAATCCAGCCCCTGGCCTGTGCTCTCCTAGTCACACCACCCTGCCCTGTGAAATTTATTATATTAAAATCTCTTGTTTAGAAAATGCATTTCAGAGTAAGAATACTTCTGTCCTGCCATCACCTCACAAGCTTTTTCACAGTCTCACAGAAGTGGGAGAGAAGCCTGCTGTGTTCCTGGCGTTCCTGAGCTAAAAGGAAGATGTAGGAAACACACAATTGGATTTCCCTTAAAGAACAACAACAACAACTTTAACGTCGTTAAAAGAATGTGTTCACCCCCCATTAATTTTGTATTTGATTGCCCAGGCTGTGGTGCAATGAACAGCAGCAAAAAAACCATTAGGAGGAATTGCTATCAAAATTGAGGACTTGTGTGACTGAATGTGTATTCTAGGGAGCAGATTTTTTAAAAAAACCTATCATTTATAAACTCCTTCGCTATTACAAAAGCTCTAACAAGAGTTGTACAAACGTTTCTCCTCATTATCTTTGGGCAAACAGGCTTTCCTTTCTCCCAGCAGCTGCCCAAGGGTGCTTGACCTTACACTTGGCTGTTCCCAGTTGGTTCCTTTGATATTTCTTTGGCTGTTATTAGAAAAATGTCTTTGCTGGGACACTCCCAGTGGGGGTTTGCTCCTGTGCTCTCCCGGGAGAGGAGGACACAGCCAGGCTCAGATCCATAGGATTGCTTTTAGTTAAGCTTGACTTGTTGGGAATCTGGAATTCATTTGTCAGAGGGAAGCTGAGGGCAAAAGTATGGACATGCTTGTTGGGGAAGGATCAGGTGTGTGTGGAACGCCTCTGGAATGCTTTGGAGATCGTTTTGGTTACGGCTGCCAAGCTCTGGAGGTGCTCAGGTGGGTCCCACCTGGGCAGGTCCCTTTGGAAGGGCTGGCTGAGGTTCAGGAGCTGGTGACATGCCACAAGTGTCAGCTGAAAGGATGCCTGTCCTCCGTGCCCTGCTCTCCCCTGACTTTTCCTTTGGCTGAAGTTCCTCCAGAGGCACTGACAGGCTCCAGCCTTTGAGAAGAGGCCCCATAAGTAATATTAACTTCTGCAATTTCCTTGTTACTCTTAAGCAGGTTATTAATTAACTGAATGTAACCACTGGCTGTTGATAAATCCTTTTAACTAATTCAAATTCCATATCGAGCTGGGAGCACTTTCACTCGAGCTGCTGCCCAAGTTAAGCTGGGTGAGGAATTATTCCTGATGTGTTTTCCAGCACCGGGGTTGGGGCAGAGGGAGAGAAGATATTTGTTTGCTTGATTCCACATGACAACTCCAGGGTAACTGAATAGACTGTACGGTCGGGTTGACAGGGCTGAGCACCCGCCAGCAGCCTCGCTCACATACCAGAGCCAGGGGGATGGAAGGGGCACTGGCAGCTGGGATGGAGCCCGTCCGAATTTCTCCAAAGAGCGCCAATCTGCCATCAATTATTCACATTTTTCCGAGGTCTCGCTTCTGAGAGGTATGAATAACTTAAATGCGTGTTCATGTAACAGTTTGAATAATGAATAAATTACTGCGAGGAGGGGAGTTGAGGAGCAGGGCAGAGTGTTAAATAATGGAGGAGGTTCTGGAGGGAGTGTGGTCGTTAACAGCGTGGCTGTTCCTGGGTCCCCCTGACTGCTGGAGCTGGGCTTGTGAGATGTAGGAATGAATTACAGTGGGAAGTGCTGTGAGCTGGCTGCAGGTGCCAGGCAAGGAAGAAGCCTTGTCTGTGTGTGGGACATGAACCTGCAGCACCCCTGGATCCTCCTGGGGCTCAGCTGTCTCCTTCCCCTTTCCGTGCTCGGGGGCACTTTGTCCTTGGGCTCCAGAATTAAAGCCTTGTTTTGGGGGGACCCTGACACCCTGGGGAGCTGCTGGTCCTATTAAATCACCAGCTGGAGACACACTGGGGTGGATTGCCAAGTACCTGGGGGGAAATTCAGGACGTTCAGTGCTTGTCTGGTGACTGCTGCTTCAGGAGACTTTGAGGTTCAGTGATTTTTGCATGTATTTACTGCTCTAGTCCAGTTCTCCCTGCCAGAGTGGCATTTTTCGTGACAGGGTCCCTGTATTCTGACCCCGTAGTCCCTCATGCTCTGCCCCATTTCCTCCTTCACTCTCTCTAGCCAGAAACACACATTATTCCCTTTGTAAAATTTTAAACCAAATTCTTTCTGTAACATCACTGTGGTCTTGAAAATAAGTCACAGATCCAAAAGCTCATCAAGCAGCCCTTGAAAATGAGCAGATTTTGACAGCATCATTGCGACAGTGATGGAACTAGTGTTTGTTTTGAAGCAATTTATTTCATCTTAGCACTGTGTTGTTTAGTTTAGCCTAATATTTTACTATCACGGAGACATTTAAACATGGAATTCTTACAAATCTGCCTTACTGATGTTAAAGATGCTAAGTCTTATGAAGTGTTATATAAAGCATCAGCGTGTGCTGAACCAGCAGCCAAATATGATTTCTTATAGATTGAAAATCAGAGAAAACTGTCTTGACAGCGCCCAGATTGTCAAGTAATTTATCTATATAAAAAATTGATCAAGTTGTCTGTTTGCAGCAGTAGAAGTTGGCAAGCTCCTAAGTACATTCTTACCCCTCTGCAGCTGTGGCTCCTGCACGGGTTGTGCAGCCAAAATTGCCTCAGAGCTCGGTGAGATCTGGTTCAATTCAGGCAGATTCTGACCCATAAACCTGCTGATGAAACCAGTTCATCACAGAGGAGAGTGTTCACAGGGCTGGAAGGGCCCTGAACTGCCTTCAGGCTGTGGGTGGTGGCACAGCCCTGGAATTCTGCTGGGAGAGATCTCTCAAGAGGCTCTAATTCCTGATCGTCCTGCAGTGGCTTCCATAGGGACACAGGTTCCTTGTGTCCAAGAGCTGGATGCTGAGAGCAAGTCAGCTCCCAGCACTGCAGCGAGGTGGTCCATTAGTAAAATCAGTTTTAGGCCCTAAAATTAATTTTTAGGTGTTAAAATTAATTAATAGACTTCATAATTTATCATTTCATCATCTGGTCCAGCTCAGCATCCATGGGATTTCAAGGGATGTGAAGTGTGGAAACCTGTCCTGACAGAAAAGAAAAAAAAAAGAGGCTCAGAGGAAACAATGGTTGTCTTGTGGGAAGATTTTTAAATATATGCAGCTGATCCCATGGGAACTGCTGTAGTCTGTTCACCCTGTGTGAAAATGATGCTCTCTCAATATAATCTTTAATCCTTTTCTTTCACTGAAAAATGTGAGAACTTTATTTCCAAGTTTTGAAAGGATGTTCTGGTTTAGGGAGTAAATGTTTTCCAAGCATAAAAATAAAATAAATTTTGATTAGTGCAACAGAGAGGGGAAAGGTTCTCTGAAATATCTTGTAATATTCTGTCTGTGAATGTGTGGATGAATATGTGGATGTTCTTGGGAAATGTATCCAGGCTTTTTTTTTTCTCCCTGTGTCAGTGCAGGGGGGGAAGGAAGTATCCAGCAGTCTTGGCAATATTACAGACTGCTGTAACTCTTTAAGACAGAAATTCCACAAATATTTTTCTTGTAAGATGGGGAAGAAGAATTTCAACTGAAGGGAATTTTACCTGAAATTCAGATGTTTCTTTGAAGATGATTCTAATCTTCCTGCTCTTCACGGAAAAGGAAAATAAATGTGCAGTTGTTGTAAACATTTATCCCCAGAGCACGGAAATCCAAATGTGCTCTGTTCCCTGCATGCTCGTGTGAATAACTCCAGCCCAGGGCTCTGCAGAGCTGCTCTCCTGGCCTCCAAGGGCCCAGGCCCTGAGGATTAAACCCTCTTTGGTGCAAACCAGTCATTCCTGGAGGAGTCCCGAGGGGAATTTTACAGTCTGGACAGGCAAAGAGTCGCTAACACCATTTTCCTTCTGTTTTCCTCCAGTGCCTTTCTTCCAAGGCATCCAAAGCACTCTGTGGAATCCCGAGTTAAACTGAATAACTCATGAGTTAAGCATGGCAACATGGCTGCGAGGTAAGGAAAGGGAGTTTGGGGTTCCTTTTTATGGTTACTCAGAGCTCTGGGCTGTGTTGTGCCCAAGATGACCACGATAAAGCAGCTCCAGCTCTCTGGCAGGAGTCTCTCCAGTTCGAGGGAATTCCCAGATCACTTTCCTCTCCCGTGGAATTGACTGGATGCTTTAAATTTTTGAACCAGATCCTCCTTCTCTACCTTTTAGATTTTTGAAGAGGTTAGAAAATGAGCATGGCCTTGTGTTTAGCAAAGAGCTTTGGCACCTGTGGTGGCTCAGCCCTTCTGTGGGGAATAAGAAATTCCAGGTGGGAGCTTCCTGCAGCATCTGGGGAGAACCATGGTGTGGTGCCCGTGGCAAACTGGGGTCACAGAGGATGTGGGCTCTGGTAATTAATTGGATTTCCTTGGGAACTCTGGGTTGGCAGCATCCCTGTCCTCACTGCAGCTCCAGCAAGGGAGAAAGCAGAAAATCCTGTAAAGGTTCACTTAACATGAACTCCAGTGGCCTGAGTTCCCTAAAATCCCTTAAACAGAGTGAAGGTTTTCCTGATGGCTGTTGGGTAGGACAGAACTAGATAAAAAATATCATTGCACAATTGTTTGAAGGTTGTGTTTCTGTATTCAGTGGGATAACACCCAGAAAAATCAAGCAGCTGGATTTACATTTCAAGTCTTTCAGAAATTAAGAAAATTATTTTCTTGTAGAATTTCCTTCACTGTAAATATAAAAAAAATTATCTTCTCCCTTCCTCTTTGGTCTAAAAGAGACTTTTTTCCTGTCCTTCTAATGTCATTCTGCAGAAGCTGAGCTCCTGATAAACTGTAAGGCTCAGCCTTTCAGCTCAAGTTCAATAGGCTTTTGGATGCCTGTAGGTCCAACTGCCCTTTTACATGGAATTTTTATTGTTAATCTTCTATTATTGGGGGAATTATTTTGCAAACAGACCAATTCAGTAGCTTCAAGCTCTGAAACCTGTCAGGCTGGCTTTCATTCTGATTGCTTCTGATAAGGAGCTTTGGTAAGAATGCTGTGCCTGCAGCAAGTGGAGAGACTCACCTTGGAGGGGAGCAGCTTCAAGGTCCCAGGGAAAGGGTGGCTCTTTCAGCTTGGCATCAAAAGGGAAAGGAGGTGTTGAAAGTCAGATAAAACCTTGGAATTAATGTGGGACTGCACCAGAACCTGTGCAAGAGGTTTGTGTTATAAGCTGAGGGGGTTTTCCTGCATAAGGATGAGTTGAAGTTTGTTCCAAGCTCCTGCTTTGTTCCCCACGTTCTGGCCTTGGAAAGGTGCAAATTCCAGCTGTGAGTCCCCTCTGATGCAGTGCCAGGGGGATCCAGGCAGGATGGACAAACTTTGGCCAAACCCTTTGCCTTTTCCACTCCTTCTGTGCATGGGACACAAATACAGCAAGTGAGAAAACTCCGATGGGTGGTGTGGAGTCAAGCTGATGGAGATTCAAGGTGATGAGACACCTCAGGAGCTACACCCTGAAGCAATTTCAAAGGGCCCAGACTGACCCTTTAAAAAATGAAAATTTAAAAATGACATTTTATAAGATGCAGGATTTGTTTTCCCTCTTGCTCAGTGCCTGCTGCCTATTAATAGCAAATCTTGTAGTGAGCAAGGAAATGCTTAAGGAACAATTCTCTTTAATGCTGATGCAAGGAAAGTACTTCCAGCGCTGTTACACAATGTAAGCATTAAGAGGATTTGCTGTAATTCCATTTCCAAGAGCTCACAATAAATAAATGTTTTTCTGCATTTTCCTGAGTGTTGTCAATGAAACTCACATAAAATTCTCTATTCAGGTCGAGCTCAGGACCTCTCTGAGAAGCTCTTGTGCAGGAGAACACCCAGGGGAGGATCACTTGCAAAAGGCCAGTGATATTCCCGAGGATCAGGGAATATCCTGAGCTGGAGGGGACCCAGGAGGATGATGAAGCCCAGCTCCTGCAGAGGGGGCTGCCGTGTTTCAGTTTCAGAGCAGCTGGTCAAGGGAGGGCTCAACAGACCTTCCTTCCCCGAGCACTTTCCTGCATTATGTGGGCACGTTTTGTTGTGCCACTCCTGGGGCTCATGTTAAAAGCCAGAGCAAACCTCAGACCCTCTTTTGTGCTCATGTCAAAGCTGCAGAACGACGGCATTTATTCCTTTGGCCAGGAAATCTCCTCTCCAGCAAGGCTGTTCACTTGTTCTCTTTCTTCCAAACAGTGTGAGCTTACTGGGGGCTGTTTCCCCTCCTTCCCAGGGAAGGATAGCTTTCCACGAACACAGAGAGTTCTGTTTCCTCTATTAAAAACAACTGCCCTCGAATGGAGCAGGCTTTGTATTTTGCCCTGGAAACAGAGCAGCTCATTCAGAGATAAGGCTCCCAGCCTTTGGGTTCCCTCAGTCACCTGACGGGGCCATGGGTACCTTTTAGGCTGCTTTAGTCCGCATTCCTGGGATGCCTTCCCCGTGGCACCGCAATTAACGGGGTCCCTGCCTGCCACCCTTCCCGGCTTTCTGCTGCCCTGCCCCTGGATGCTCCCGGGGGGAGAGGAGCAAAGGGGCAGGCTTTGTCCCCGGAGCGGAGCGCCTGGCCCCATCCCTGAGGATGGCCTGGGGGGATCCCGAGCAGGTAAAAAAGCCTGTTCGTGTCTGGGGCTTTCTGAGCTTTTATTTTCGGACTTGGCAATGGCTGAGTGGGAGCAGGGTGAGAGTACCTGAGCTCCCACCATCCCTGTGCTTCAGGTGGGTGATTTGTGCCTCGGGATTTGTAGTCTCAGCTCCTTTCTGCTTCTGCTTGACGAAATTGGGAGTCCTGTGGAATGGTATGGATAGAGCTGGGCAAATTAAAGCAGCCCTGCCTTGTGGCATTAGCGAGTGCAGGGTGCTGCCTATTAAAATAGAGATCCTTCCAGGGAGCTGCTTCCAGAAGGTTCCCAGTGTTTTGCCCCTTCTGTGCATGCCCCAGCCCTGGCAGTGTTCAAAGCCAGGCTGGGTAAGGCCTTGGGCAACCTGGGCTAGTGGGAGGGGTTGGGACTGCACGTGCTTTAAGGTCCCTCCCAACATTCTTTAACATTCTATGATTATATTTTACTTCTTTATTTCCCTGAAAAAGAGAATAAAATAGGGATTTAGGGTACTCCGTATCTCAAATAATAATTATAAGTGATGTATCTTGTGGCTTTGTCAACTCAAGAGAAGAATCCAGAGGAGCTGACATGCAGATGAATCCACGTGGCACCTAGGCAGAGTTTTAGGACTCAAGTGCAGGACACTTGAGTCCCTAAAGTGTGAGCCTGGCCCTGCCTGGCTCAGCCTCTGCTCCATTCCTCAGCCAAGCAGAAGAGCAGAGTTTCACCCCAGCCAAGGCTTTGTTTTACAGGAGTTTAGAAGACCCTCGGGATCATTTTGACAACAAAAGTGACAGGTTTTTGTTTCTAAACAAAGCTCGTTATCTTCTCAATCCTGCTAATAATGTTTTTCTGGAGTTAAGACACAGCAACCCAGAAAAAGAAGCAAGAGGCTTCACCTTCCTCCTCGAGCTCTGCTCCTGACCAGGGAAAGGGGTTTGGAGCCCTCAGCAGCTGGTCCAGGCACCAGCCTGCTCAGGTAACATGCACAGAAGGGAAGAAAACCTTGGGTTCAGTTATTGGGTATTTTTTAGTCTAATTTTAAGCTACTTAGTGTTCGAAGGTAAAAGTTCACACAGTTCGTGAGTGTGCTTAAGGATGTCCCTGGCTCGGGGGGTCCTGTCTGATGCTCTCACACACATTTAAGAATCTTTGCTAAATTGGAACATGTCAGTCAATGCATTTGCTGATTTTCCCTCTTTTTGTTATTGTTTTCTTTTAGACTGGGGCCAAGGAAGCCTTGAAATACAGCCCGGATTTATCCTTCGTATGAAACTGGTCGCTCCCGGCCAGGGCTGTCCCCGTTTTGTCCCCAGCTGAGCTCTCCATGCCCATGGTGCCTGCACAGGGTGGCTGAGCAGGGCCATGCATCATCTCTTTGGGCTGGTTTTGGCACACAAGGACCTGTCCCGGGCAGGGGATCTCTTCTCCCTGGAGGATGCTGAGATCGAAGGAAGCCTCTCCGAAGCCCTTGAACAGATCAGAATCATTAGTTCAGCTGCAGTGAGTGAAACAGTGTCCTTTATGTCTTATTTTTTGTGAGATTATATTGTGTAAATAAGGGGGTTGTATATAAACAATTTAGATTTCTGATAAGACTTGAAGAGCAAAGTGTAAGATTTAAAAATGTGCTGACAAAATCCAGCTCTCATCGGCTCATTTTCCCTCAAAGATATTCAAGTTCATCTTTATAATAATTTTTATTAAATAGTTATTTAAAGCATATTAAGGATTGTATGAGATTACAGGGGTCCATACCTCCCAGCAATGAGAATTAAGACCTGTGGGATGACAAATTCCAGAGTTCTATCACGCTGAACATTTGTTGTAAGGATAGACGTGGGAAAATGGACACTGGGCTGCTACAAAAACTTAATTTTTGTGGGGTCCTGGCAAACCCACTCATTGGCAGATGTCTTTTGCTGTGCCCCAGGACTACCAGACCAACGACAACGACCAGGCTGTGGTGGAGATCTGCATCACCCGCATCACCACGGCCATCAGGGAGACTGCATCCATTGAAAAGCACGGGAGAGCCCTGGTGGCTCTCTGGGAGTCCTGCCTGGAGCACAACCTGAAGCCCTCTGGCAAAGACGAGGATGCCCCACATGCCAAAATTGCATCTGACATCATGAGCTGTATCCTGCAGGTAGAGCTGGGCTGGAAGCAGGAGTGCCGTGCTCTCGTTGCCAATTTGGTTTTAATTTTTAAAACGTTTTTGTAGCTCTCTTTTTGGGTGCTTGTGAATGATAATATTTAAAACTAGGAGCCTGGGGAACGGCACGGTTCTGGTTTCCTCCTCTCTTGAAATCGTTGAGGTAATTCAGAGAATCATGGAATGGTTTGGGATGGAAGGACCTTAAAGCCCATCCAGTGCCACCCCTGCCATGGCAGGGACACCTCCCACTGTCCCAGGCTGCTCCAAGCCCTGTCCAGCCTGGCCTTGGACAATGCCAGAGATGGGGCAGCCACAGCTGGGTTATAAAAGTACATTTACTTCTCCCTAAAACAGAGCTTTTATTGGCAAGTTCCTTTGCATAAAAACAAAAAAAAAAAGAGGTATAAAATGAGGTTTTCCAGCAGATGTGGGGACAGTTGGAGCAGTAATGAACATCTGCCAGCTGGGCTGGATCTCAGGCAGGTCTCTGTTGATAGCAGCAGCAGGGAGGTCCCCAAGGTTTGCAAACATCACTGTATCACTTTATTGAAATCTGCTCTTCATTGTCACCTCCACGTTTTCTAAGTGTGCCTTCCTGCCCTGATGTTTATCATGGAACAAATGAAACCTTTGTCCTTCCCTCTGAATTCAAACCTTTCTTTAACCAAGGATTTTATCTTTATTGTGAGAAGGGTGGGGGGAAGAATTGTTCTTTGCAATTTTCTTAGATCTTTTAAATCCTAGTTAGAGAGCCAAGCCTTATCTTCCCATTCTTTGTGTGGAGTAGCAGAGCAATAACTTGGAGCAGCTTTTGGCTCCTGCTCCGTGGTGTCCCAGCCAAGCATAACGAGGCATTATGTTGATTTAAACATGCTGCTGCAGAAAGCTCCATTTAGTTGAAGGGCTTTTCTCATTAAAGATGCAGCTTTTGGTCATATGGCAGCTGCCAGAATTATCTGTCTTGACACCAAGGGGTGGCTGCAGCCCCTTCTTCCTCAGGGGTCTCTGGAAGGGAGTGTCCACTGCTTGGCAAGTCCCTGTTCCAAGGGGAGATCCTCAGAGCCCCTCAAACTCTGTGGAATAACAGATTTGGGGTTTCTCAGTCTAAATTTATTCTGTTCAGAGCTGCTCCAGAATGAAAGTCCAGAAAGTCTGCTCTGCCTTCCTTTGCCCTGTACTGTTGCTGTCTGAAACATCTGGGTTCCAGGGGTTGCCTGGGATTTCAGCTGCTGATTAGACACGATCACACTGCAGGATTATTTTCAGAAATGGGGATGTGCTCTGCTTTTCAAAGAGCTGCTCAGAACTGAGTGGAGAGGAGAGCAGAGCACTGGTTAAGGAGGCTCCAGGGGGAATGTGGGTCCTCAGTCACACACAAACATGTCCTGCTGCTGTGGGAATTGAGCAGGCCACGGATGTGTGTGGTTTGTACACACAATTTTCTGTATAAATAATAGCAGAAAACCTTTTCTGACTTTGATTCAAAGCCCCAGTGTACACTCAGGGAGCCTGGGATTCCAGAAGCTTGGAGCCATTTTAGGAAGAGGAGTTTGCACTCCTGAAAAGTCTCAGTGTTCAGAGGAATTGGCTGGAAGTTCCCAGAGCAGCTGTGGCTGCTCCTGGATCTCTGGAAGTGTCCAGGGCCAGGTTGGATGGGGCTTGGAGCAGTCTGGGATAGTGGAAGGTGTCCCTGGCCATGGCTGAGCTTTAAGGACCTTTCCAACCCAAACCATTCTGGGATTCTGTGAGTTTCAATAAAAAAATGAAATCTCAATGATTAAAGAATAATTAATGTTCAGTACTAGAGCTATTGCACTGTGAGCAAGTTTCCAGTGCAGTTCCAGGGAGTGGCTGCTCCAAGGTGTTTCCTGTGCTTTGGGATGATGGATACAGCCTCTGTCTTCCCAGAGAGCACCAAACACAAAATGTCTTGTTAGAAATGTTAACATGCAGTTAGTGCACTTCATATCTTATATATTTTATTTATATTGATTTATATTTATGCACCACGTGTTCTGTTAGTGCCCTTCTGCTTCCTCTAGCAGAAGACAAAAATAGGGCTATTCTTAACATTTCCTGCTGCAGTAGTTTTAAATTTCTGTATTTGCTCTTTCTTTGACTCCTGCTTTCAGTGGTGGTAGCAAAACATGACCTTTCTTGACAAGTTTTTTGCTTTTTTCCCCTTGTTGCTTTGACTTGGGGTTCCCTTCTCTGCCCAGCACAAGACTTTAATATTAATCTTTTTTTTTTTTTTCCCCACGTTTTTGCAGAATTACAACCGGCCTCCAGTGATGGCCTTGGCTGTGCCAGTGGCAGTGAAATTCCTGCAGAGGGGCAATAAGGAGCTGTGCAGGAACATGTCCAGTTACCTGTCCTTGGCTGCCATTGCCAAGGCAGAGCTGCTGGCTGAGCACACAGAAACCATCGTCAGGAGTGTCCTTCAAGGTAGGCCCAGCCCAGAGTCTGGGTTTAGTCCAGGTGCTGTGACCAGATCAGTTAGGCTGTGCTAGGCATGTACAGAAACATCATCTTATAGAATCAATCAATCAGTCGTTAGGGGTGGGAAGGACTCCAGGATCAACCCAACCATTAAACAAATCATATGAGCTGTATAAAGCAGGCCTATGGAAACATCTATAAATGTGATCAGTTGTATTAATCACACTCTAATAACAGACTTTCTCAAGGAATATGTGAATTTACTGCACCTCTGGTGGTTTTGGTATGGATTGGCTGACCCACAGGGCAGGAAATACATCTGTACTCGTTAATATTCCCTGCTAATGGACTCCAAATTGTCAGCCCTGATATGAGGCACCAGCCATGGAGCTCTTATCCTTCCTCTTAGTGTTACTGGCAAGGCTCCAAAAGAGAAATGGGGATGAAATTAATCCCATTCTGTGGTGGAATAGTCAGATGGAAGATATAAAAGCTTTGCAGTGGTTCTTTCATTTTGCCTACGTTATTAGCTTTATATAGAACAATGTTGCTAATCTCTTTACGTTTTATTTTTTGTGGTTTAAAAAGCCAAAAATATTCATTCCTCTATAAAAGGAGCTCCAATTGAATTGGAGTAATAAAGTTCACAGTGTTTGTTGCAATACAGTGCTACTGCAGTGGTAAAAATCAGTGTTCTCCTTCGAGTAGGGGTAATAGCAGTAAGTAGCAAGAGCTAATTATTGAAAGAACATTGTTATGAAGATGTTAAGCCCTCAAACATGTGCGTCCTGTAATTATTAATTCATAAATTAACGGATAAATTTATTCTTTTAAGGCTTATTAATGTGCTAACATTATGCATTGCCACGTGTAACTGTGGGGTAGTAACAGAAAGAAATAGTGAACGTGTTCGTGGTTTTGGGAGGAGCGACGCACACCCCAGCGGAAGGTTTCAGCACGGCTGAGTTGTGTATTTATGTTCTTCCACCAGCAGATGTTGCTGTGGGTATCAGGTTTGGGAATTCCAGCCTGGAAGGGGCCGCTCGGAGCAGGCGAAGTGATTTGTTTAGCGGAGTGCAATTACTGCCCGTGATTGGCGTTCCGGGCGGGAGAAGCCGGGTTTGCAGCAGGCTGAGGACTCAGAGGTGCCCTGAGAGTGTTTGCTGGAGGGAGCGGCAGGCGAAGCTGCCGAGGGTGAATTTCCGAGGCAGTTCCTGGAGACAAAGCCGTGTTGTGGGGCTGCACAGACGGGCTCAGCCTCGTGGCACCAGCCCGAGCAAGCTTTGGCCCCTTGCCTGCAAATGTTGGAGAGGAACTGGAGTTTTTCGTTACTTGGGGCAACTCTTTGGCCGCACAACCAGGTTCTTATCTCATTAGCTGAGAAAGAGCTCTTTAGGAAGGGTTTGACTGCTCTGGCCCAGTGAGCGAGGGCTCTGGACAGGCCTGTGCTGACACCGTCCATCAGCACACGGATTTATTCCCGTTCCCGGGGGACAGCAGCAGCTCTGCCCCGTGACCGGAGAGTCCCGTGGCTGCTGCACCTTCCAGGGCACTTCAGGCATCCCGTGCTGCTGGGCTGTGCCTCAGCCTCGCTCCTTCCTCTGCGCTGGCGGTGCAGGATTGCAGAGGTTTTTTCATAATTGGAGCCCAGATTCCCCCAAAATGCCATTTTCTCGGTGTTTTCCAAACTGTTGACAAAGGAAAGCGTAGTTGAGTGAGGGTAAAAGGGAGAAGTGTGCTGGTGGAGGTGAGTTGTGGTGCTGGGCTGCGGGAGAGCTCTGCTGGTCCTGGGAGGTGGTGAAGGAAGAGCAGGGCACTCGGGAAGAGGGCAGTTTTCCAGCTGGGTCAGTGAGGATGGAAGGCCTGGCTTTGCCTTTGGTCCTCTGCCAAACCTGAGCTGAGATGGGAGAAGGCTCCTTCCAAGACAAAGCATTTCAGGTATGAGCTGCAGTAAGAGGAGCAGCCAGGAAGGATTTCTGGAGATCTTTTTGAGGATTTTCCTTTTCCTGCCGCATTTCTTGGACATTTGTTTTCACTTAACGGAGGGCACTGAGCAGAGGGAGGGTTTGAAAGTGGTTTTGCCCTTGCACGATGTTGGGACCCTGAGTGTTTTTGTAACTCGGAAGATCTGGGTTTTGGCTGCCAGGGATGAACAGAGGTAATACTTCATTGTTCTGTAGCTAAGGTTATTTGCAGATATTGCTTAGCGAGGGATTTTTGTCAAGTTTACTGCCAAGCGTTTATAACGTAGGTACACTTTTACTGCAGGGTAACAGGAGAAATTCCAGCAATCAGAGCAATTCCCTTTCCCTTAAATAAGCAGCGCTGCCAAAACTTCGGAGCAGGTCATATAACTTCAGGTATGAAGCACAACCCCCTTGAACAGCAAAGGAAAGTGGAATTTACCTTTTTTTGCTACTTTTATATCCAGGCAGCAAGGATCTGTCATGGTCAGGAAGAAGTTTAGCAGCAACCTGTCAAGAAATTTGCCAAAGCGTGTTCTTAGGACATCTGTAGAGAATGAGAGAGACAGGGAAACATGGGAATAAAGAAGGATGAGCTGCTTCCAGGGGAAATAGGAATTGCTTTGAATAAGACATTCCTCATGATAACTTGTTCAGAGGCTTCAACAGGTAGCAAGTAATGGTTCTTGTTGTAAATGTTACGTACCCAGTGAGTAGGGTATTCATCATTCTCTGCTTGAGCTCTGTTTTCCACGTGAAAATCATCAGCAGTTCCTTGGCTCTCTGCAGCTGCTGTTGTGCTCTGTAGCCAGCCCTAGGCTTTCAGGGGATTTGGGATAAGTTTGTGTGAGAGAGAAGCACTGGCACTCAGCAGCAATTCTATCTCATACAAACCCCGTGAGGGCAGCAAACAAGCCCAAATGTACCTTAAAACCCGGCCTCAGAGGGCCAGGATTGTGCATGGGGTCTCTCTGCTCCTGTGTGATGTTGCTCTTTATTTTATCTCTATCAGCAGCTAAAACTGCATGGTTCAAAATGTGGAAAAAGTCCCACCTGGGACTTGGTTCAGAATTTTGGTTTATGAGAAGAGTAGAGACTTTTAATCTAGTAAAGTATCTTTATTTACAAAACAACTTTACAAAAATAATTTCAATAAAATTATCACACAGTCCATGTACAATATAATACAGCTGCGTTTCCTCCCAATGTAACGTCAGACTATGATGGGGAATATTATTTTTATATCAATCCATGGCATAAGTAATGCTTTAAACAAGGAACTAGCTTTCTTAGTCTACACATTACTAGCAACGATTAATAGACAGCACATTTCTTGACTTGGTGGTTCCTCTGTAAAATTCACATTAACACTGTAGAACCCAAGGATTGAAGGAGCCTGGAATGGTTTGGGTTGGACTGGACCTTAAAGCTCATCCAGCCCCACCCCTGCCATGGGCAAGGACACCTCCCACTGTCCCAGGCTGCTCCAAGCCCCATCCAGCCTGGCCTTGGGCACTGCCAGGGACCCAGGGGCAGCCACAGCTTCTGTGTTTTGCAGAGCCAGGTCAGATTTTCCTCAGCAGGGATGTCGGGAGCTCCATTTGGCTCCTGAATGTCCATGGGAAAACACCCTCACTTCATGCATCGGAAAACCCTGCGCTGGAGAGACAGAGTTGCCTGGCCCCAGGAGCAGCTTCTCCAGCGCCGTGCCTCGATCTGTGGCTGCGCTTTCAGGCTTTTGCCAGGCCGGCAGGCAGAGATCGATCCCATCTCCACAGCACCTCGTCCTGTGAACTTGCAGCGCCGATGTTCCTTGGGAATTCCAGAGGCAGGGGCTCCTGCAGCTCTGGCTGTTGTAATATTGTCTGTGAAATCCACTCCCTGCGCAGACCCCTGGCTTTAGGACACGTACTGGGCTCCTCCGTAGGGCAGCACCTCCGTGACCCCCCAGCCCACCACGTTGCCCCTGGTGCCACAGGTGTCCCCCGCGCCCTGCGCCGTCACCTCGGCGGGGCTGAGCACTCGGTCCCACAGGTTAAAGCCGGTCAGCTTCCCCGAGAAGGCCAGAGCTTCATCGAAGCCCCCTCCCGGGCAGCAGCCGTTCCTCTCCTGCCCGAGCTGCAGGGTGCCCCCGTCGGGCACGGTGTGAGCGCCAGCCACGGCCCAGGCGCTGGCCGCGAGCCGCCCCTGCGCCCACAGGGACGCGGATCCGTTCTCCGAGCTCCAGGCGCCGCACAGGTGGAGCCACTTCCCAGGAACAACCACGTTTCTGGCAGCCAGCTTGTGCTGGGCACCCCCCACGGCGAGCACGGCCGAGTCCCGGCTCAGGTACAGCTGGATTTCGTAGGGGTTGAACTTGGTTCCGTAGGAGAAGACGATGGTTTTGTCCAGGGCCTCGGTCACCTTGAGCCAGATGCAGGCGGTGAAGGAGCTCAGGGTCATTCCAGAGGTCGGGTGGACGCTCCCAAAGATCTTCCTCGAGCGCATGGGGAACAGAATTGCGGTTTCACAGCCTGGAAAGGTTTAGAAGATCGTCAGGTAAATAAGAACAGGTTTATTTCTATGTGCACGGTTGGCACTTCTGACATTACATGGAATCATTAAGGTTGGAAAAGACCAAGGTTGTGATCACCAAGTTGGGGCTGCCCTGTCCCTGGCAGTGTCCAAGGCCAGGCTGGATGAGGCTTGGAGCAACCTGGGACAGGGAAAGGTGTCCCTGCCCAGGGCAGGTGGGATTGGAGCAAGATGATCTTTAAGATCCCTTCACCCCAAAGCATTCCACGAT
This sequence comes from Tichodroma muraria, assembly GCA_013390105.1. Lineage (NCBI taxonomy): Eukaryota > Metazoa > Chordata > Aves > Passeriformes > Sittidae > Tichodroma > Tichodroma muraria. The sequence goes on from WAAG01089043.1 coordinate 96,477, forward strand.
GCTGTGAACTGCCAGCCCAGCACCAGCGTGTTCACCACTAAGCCAGGCCCTCCGGTGCCACTTGAGCACTTGCAGGGATGAGGACTCCTCCGGGCAGCCTGTCCCAATGCCTGATCCAGGGCTCACCTCCAGGCTCCCAAAGGGAGCTGAGAGCTCAGCTCATCCATGGGATGCAGGAACCTACCCCAGGATGCTTTGAAGGAGCTGTCAGAGCTCGTGGAGGAATCACTGGGCACAATGGCAAGGGATAATCCGGCTGCAGGAATCTCTTGGCTCTTCCCTGCCTGCACAGAGGGGCACTGTACAGCTCTGTGACATCCAAAGGGTTAATGCAGCCTGTCTGCCCCGCTGCTCCTTTGGGAAGCTCTGAACGGAGCCACCACCTCCTGGGAGAGGGACTCTTTCAGCCCCTGGAACTGGGTAATTCTGCCAGGTGATTGGGTAACCCTCCCTCGGTGCCACTGAAGGGTTGCTTTATCCTCTAAGTGTGGAGTAGTGAAAATACCAACGTTGTGCTGAGGGAAGGGGTCAGGGATCCCCTCAAACGGCAGGTTTGGACAGAGAGGCATTCCCAGGATGGGGGCAGGCTGTGCCTGGAGAAGGGAACCGCTGGGAGGCTGTGCCCTGTGCACAGGAGCTTCTGAAAAGCAGAAAATGTTGGCAGGAACATGCTGAGATGGGCTTGCTTATTCTCTTTACGTGACTCCCTTTCCTGGCCCTGCCTTTAGGATTTTTTGGTCGGGAGCATTCATGGGCACTGGTTAAACGGGGGAAATCATGAGACAACTGATACTTTTAAACCAGCTCTTCTCTCACATCCAATTAATCAAAGCGTTGCTAATGGAAATTGGATTAGTTAAAACCACTAACAGAAATTTACGCAGCTTGGGAAAGCAACTGGTGATCAGCAAGGCCAAGACATTTCTGGTGGTTTCTGTGCTGTTCCCTGGTTGTAGCTAAGTTAATATCCAAGGTGACAGGAGGGAACAAGCAGCCCCTTCTCCAATTAAGCTGCTTCATTTCCTGTTTAAAGAAGCTGGAGGATCTGAAATGTCTAAAACAGTGTGTGGAAATTTCTGCTCCAGGGAATGAAGGACTCTTTGTGCCCTCCAGGACTGAGCTGCTGGGGTATTTCATGGGCTGCTTCCCTCCAGCTTTGAGCAGATTTTACATCTCCCATTGACCCTTTTGAGGAGGGGCAGGGTCAGTGAGCAACTGCTGGGGATTCTCCTTAAAATGCTACTTAGAAGCCCTATTGTGAAAAAGCTTTTAATTAGCAGGCTTTCAGGCTCTATTATCAAAGCTTAAGCAAAATTAAAACCAGCCTCAGTGAAGAACAAGAAAGTGTGATTAGAAAATCCCTCAAGAGTATGGCTGGCATTAAGTCAAGATGTGAGAAATTAAAGTCAGTTGCTAAAAATTCCCTTGGAAAAAAAAAAACAACAAAACCAACAATCCAAAGAGATACTCTGGAAGTACTTAAAATGTAGCCTGTAAACTTACAAATATGGTTGTTTTCTGTAAAATCATGTGGGAACCAGTGGAAATGAACTGGATTTCCACTGATGATCCTCAATGCAGATCGAGCTTGTTGCTCTCACCTAGTGCGGAGTAGCTGCTGAGGCTGGCTGGGGTACGGGGAGACACGGAATGAGATCATGCTCTCTGCAAGGTTTGTGTTTGGGGAAAAGGGAAATATGCTCCAAGACCTCCTCCCAGCACACAAAGCTTTCTGAGGTGTTGTGATAAAGCAGTGAAAACAATTTACTTCAGAGCTGGGCTGGGGTTAGGCTGTAAAAGCTTCCATGTAAACCATGGTGTGGCTGCCTTGGTGCCTCTGCCGTAGCAGTTCCTGCTCCTTTCTGCTCCCTGGTGTGAGACCTCACTCTGGAGATGCTGCACCCCCTCCTCCCGACGCACCCCCCTGCGGGGGTAGATTTTGGGGGGGGTTAGGTTGCAATAACTCGCGTTTGTGGAAAACAGAGCCGTTAGTCGGCAGTTAGGAGCCCGGCAGTGGCAGCTCGCTGGTGGGCAGCGTGATTGCAGAGCTGCTTGTCTTGCACGTGGTAATTCTGCACCCCCACTTTAAACAAACGAGGGGCTGCTCTGCCACACCCCAGCTGCTGCTTCTTCGTGTGCCTCGTTGAGCTGCACAGAAAAGCCGAGTCGGGATTCCAGGCACGAGCCCACCTTTCTACAGCCACCTCTCCGACCCCTGCAAGTGGTGTGGAAGGGGAAAAATCCCCCAAACGGCAGCAGCACGGGTTACTGATTTCTCTGTGCCAGTGGGAATATTCAGGGCAGAACATTCCCACTGGCATGCAGGGAATGTGCCCTCCGTGCCCTGGAAGTGTGCTTGGCTGGCTGGCAGCAGCATGTCCAGCTCTTGGACACCGGAGCTGGTGAGGAGATGCTAATGGAGGAAGAGGAAGGAGTGGGAACACGCAGGAGAGCAGGAGAGCTCCGTGACTGGTGCAAACATAGGAGTCACCAGCTGGGAAGGCAAAAGGTGAGAGAACCTGCGACCACCTAAGCTGGTCCTCACAAAAGGTGAGAGAACCAGAACCATAATCTGGATGTCTAAAATACGTTTGCTGCTCTCTTACAGTGGCTTTGATCTGGGAGAGCCTGGAGGAGGTGGGATCCTGGCTGGCTCTGCCCTGCACGAGGACTTTGATGAAACCTTTCTTTGATCCTACGCTCTGTGCCTCTTTTCCCACAAATTCTGGGGTTCCCCTCTTCAGGCACAGCCTGTTCAAAGCTGCCCTGCTGCTCCTGGGGTTGCTTTGGAGTCGTTGGAGGAGGAGGTGCCCAGGAGAGGGTCCCTGTTTGGAGTGGCCTCCCCAGAGCTCTCAGGCTGGCCTTACCTGCTGGCAGCAGGTGCCGAGCTGCCCACTGCTGTGACGTCCTCAGCTCAGCGCGGGTCTGCTGCAGCTCCTTCCACAGGGCGTTGAGGACGAGAGTGTCCCCTCTGCCGCCATGCCCCTTGTCCCGCTGCAGGGCTGTGTCCTGCGCCCGCTGCTCGGCCCTGCTGCGCCAGGCGCTCTCCAGCCAGCCCAGCCTCACGGACACATTGTGGCTCAGCTGCAGGACGCGCTCCAGAACCTTCCCTTGCTCCGACTCCTGCAGCCTCCTGGCTTCCTCAGCCTGGTCCCTGCTCCTCAGGAGCACCTGCTCCACCTGGGACACCACGTGAGAGGTGACAGTGGTGAGGGCGCCCGCCAGGGTGGTGGCGAGCTGGCTCAGCTCTGCCTTCAGGGTCTGCAGCTCCAGCCTGGGGAGCTCATCCAGAGCCTGCAGCATCATGTTCTCCTTCATCTGCGAGTTCTCCAGCATGATGAACAGCTTGTCCCACTTGCTGTGCTCCCGCTGGCAGTCGCACGAAGCAGCTGGAAGGGAAGGTACAGATGTTGCTATTCCTTTGTCGCGAGTTTTAAACGGGAGCGTTTGGCAAAACGTGGCTCTGTGCGAGGCTTGTGTCCTGCACGCTGTCCCCGAATGGAGGACTCACAGACTGGTTTGGGCTGGAAGGGACCTTGCAGAAAATCTGGTTCCACCCCCCTGCCGTGCTGCGGCCACTGCCTTTCCCTCTGTGTCAGGACAGAACAGTGCCGGGGTGTGCTTACAGAGATCCTGAAGCCCTGGGACAGCAACAGCCTTTTGCAGGAAAACTGAGAAATAAAGAGCCTAAAGCTCAGTCCAAGGCACCCCATCCGAGGGCTTTACCATTATTGCCCGTGATAATCTACTGCTACGAGCACGAGCTTCTCCCTCTGAAAAGAGGCAATTATGTTTGCAGTAGTAACTCCTACCGGAGCTCGGCAGCAACGAAGGCACTTCTGCACCTAACCCGAATCCAGTCCAAATTTACTCACCTTCCTCGGTCGCAGGGGCCGGACCTTCGATTTCGTTATCCAGGTTCACGTACATGAGCTCGTAGTCATCCTCTTCATCCACGACGGAGCCAGAGGCGCTGAACACGCAGAGCAGCGTGAGCAGGCAGAGGAGCCCTGGGGGCAGCATTCTGCTGGCCGCTCCCTGACGATCCCGGGGCCGGGGGCAGCTGCTGGGGCCGCGGCAGAGCCGGGCGATCGCTGTGCGCGCAGCGCTCCCGCCGCTGCCTTTTGGCCGGGCCGGGCGGGGGGCGGGGGGCGGGCGGCTCGCTCGGTCCCAGCCCTCCGGGTTTGCCCGGGGGATGCTCTGACTGGCCGAGGGCAGAAACGGGGAGAGGCGCGCTCGCCGCAGCGCGGGTGGGGACGTGCGGGGCTGGGAGCGCTCGGGCTGCGCGGGCGGAGTGGCGTGGGTGGTTTTGCGGCGTTTGTGGGAGGGAAAGCGTTCCCGGCCAGTTCGGCTTGTGGTCGGCGTGTGCCAGGGCTCTGGAGGGGATCGGTAGAAAAACAAACGTACCTGGAGTCGGTTTGGATACGCGTGTCTGGTTTAGCTAAATAGTGCAGCTTTTTTTTGAGAGTTAGGCACTGCTGTATAGTAAATTCTATTATACGCCAACAGTTTATTGCTTTAAGCAATAAAGGAGAGCTCTTAAGGAGCTCTAACAGCTTGTTAGGGTTCTGCTTTTCCAGCCCTAATTAGCACTTGCACCGCCATGACTCTGTGGATAATCTGTTAGTGCTGTATCCTGGTTTGGGAGCTGTAAATCTGCAGCTGCACAATCAGAGTTGTGTCTGTTACCTTTGAAAAAGCGAAACAAGGTGCCTTTGGATGAAACATTAATTTTGTCTAAGCCTTATTGGTATTAATCTAGTTTAAGTTCTGTAATCTTACTGGTTCAACAGGCCATTAATCACGTCAGAGATGCTTTGCTTGGGTGAGATTAGGGGTGATCTCATACAAATTGTGTATTGGCTATGAAATATCCAGAGAATAGCAAAAAAAGCCTCCTGTAGTTACATCTAGCTTGGAATCTGCATTCCCTTTCCGTTTGTGTCTCCGGTTTTGCTTACACAAACGTGCACTACCTGTGCCTTGGACATTGGGGAGGAATTCCTCCCTGGGAGGGTGGTGGGGACAAGGTGGGGATGGGGCACAGGTTGGACTCTGACCCTGGAGGTCCTTTCCAACCTAAACGATTCCGTGACTTTCAAGTAGATGTGTGCCAAAGCCGAGTCATCCTGGGGGAAAAGCTAGTCTTGGTGCTTTGGGCTTTGCAAAGTCCCTTTGGAGTGAAAATCCATCTGCCTGTGGGACACTGCAATGTGCTCCAGGGCCCTTGTCCTTCCCGAGCTCCCAGTGCTGCTGGGATGGGCAGAGCTGGAGCTCGGGGCAGCTTTTCCAGGAGTGGGTGCAGGGCTGGCACCACCCAGCCACAGCCCCGGGGTCCCTCCCTGGCTCACGTGCAGCCGTGGAGTGTCCCCAGCTGTAGGACACTGAGTGCTGGGACTGTGTCATTCCCAGCGTGTGGTCTGCTTGGGAAGGGTGGGAAAATCTAACCAGGAAAGTATTGGGGGTCAGGGTGGCAGGGAAGGAAGGCATTTAGGGAGTTGAGCGGGATGTTTTTTCCATTCTCACACAACAAACATTTTCAGGCTCTTAGTTTAGATTGAGGCAGATGAGGCAAGATTGGGAAAAAGTGAGTTATTCAGAATTCCCAGTATCACCTCTGGCTGGCTGAGCTCTGGGAGTCAGGGGGCTGAGGAGCTGGCTGTGCATAAATCCCCTGGGGGCCCATAAAGATGGGACAAACAAACAGCTCTGAGTGCCCCTTGCTACCTCAAACATGAAAAGACCAGAAAATGGCCAAGTGGGTTCTGCCTGCTGACCTTTCTTGAGGTCTCTGAAGAACAGACCCAAACTGGGATATCTGGGATTATTTACACGTGTGCACACAGGTTCTTCACTTAAAAGCAATTCCACGTCAGTGAGGTCACTTCAATCTCGCAGCAGAGGGAGGGGGTTGCTCTGATTGCCTTTGCTTTTCATTTATCTTGGTTAGGGAATATCAGCCCAGCAGCGTTTGCTGCAGGAAGCTGCACAAAGTATTTTTTGTTCAGAGAGGCTTGGTGGCTGCAGTCCATCATCCGTGATTGCATCACTCCTCTGATACACCCCGCGCTCCAAACGCTCGTGTGCCAGACTAAATAATCAGTCTTCCCTTCCAGATCCCTTCCTATCCCTGACGTCCCAGCTTAGGCAATAGCATGGCTCACGTTGGTGTCTTTCCTTGCTTAAAACTGGTGTTTTTGTTACTGCCTCTTGGATTCCTTCCCATCACGCTTCTGTAGCTGAGAGGAAATTTGCCTCTCCAGAAATACGGGAATTTCATCTTCTGCAATCGTTGCTGAAGTTTGACTGGAATTTAAGGGCTCTGCTTCCCGTGGGCAGGAAACTTCCAGTGCAAACTAAGCAAGGGTAAGTACAAAGAAAGGACTTAGTGCTGGAAGCACGACATCGTCTGGAGAGAAAATAATTTTTGGTGTATTCAGTACAAAATGTTTCAATTCTGAACTATGACATGAGTCTAGAAAAGTTCCAGTGAATCCATCCTCTCACCTGTTTATCGTTGAGTATCCTGAGCTGGAAAGGACCCCCAAGGATCCTCCAGTCCAGCCCCTGGCCTTGCCCAGACACCCCTACAACCCCACCCTGGGCATCCTGGATCTTTGTCCAAACGCTCCTGGAGCTCTGGCAGCCTCGGGGCCCATTCCCTGGGGAGCCTGGGCAGTGCCAGCACCCTCTGGGGGAAGCAGTACCTTTCCCTGATCTCCAGGTCCTCCCTCTGGGGCAGTTGGTGCTTGGCATGACCAAGGATAGTGGTGGCCCTTTTTATCCAGATCCACTGGGAACATCAGGAGGAGCCCAGGGCTCGTGGTTAGGAAATGGCCAGAATGGAGCAGTTTGCTCATCTTTCCAGGGTGATTCATCAGCAAATCTCTTTCCTCTGCCCCTGGCCTTTGTGATCGTGTAGAACAGAACAAGGCAAATCTGCCCCTGGGGTGGGAGTGGGGTCTGACCTGGCTCGGAGCGGCCTTTGGGAAGCAGCCAGGGATCCTCCAAGCAGGGTAAGGTGCAGAAGTGTGGCTGGCTGGAGTGGAGAGCCGCTCCTACGAGGGAAAAGGACCCTCAGGGGTCATTAGGAGCTGTTGGGCTCAGAGCTGTCTGAACCTGCCGTGAGTTGTGTGCTCGTTGCTTGGCTCGTGAGACCCAGCCGTGTCCTGTGTAAAACATACAGCATTTTCTGTATCTGGCAAGAGCCCCACGAGCTCCAGCCTGAACCCAAATATCCTTTTCCTACCATCCGTGAACAGATCTGCTTATCTCCCAAAGTTACCCGGCTCAGATGTAAATGGGAGGAAAAGCAGCAGGCCAGGGAGCTGATTCCTCTTGGAAACCAAATCCAGAGAGGCCGTGAGGACTTCCAAGGGTTTACAAAAAGGAGCCATACTAGGTTGCAATAGGCAGATGTTTTCCATATGTTGCTCAAGTGAAACTTAAATCCATTGAGGCAGGCATGTACTGCGATGTGAAGTTATATATTTTGGTATGAGCCTGGGCTTCAAATTGAATTATGCACAGACATCTTAAGAGAACGTGTGAGAGAGGGTTTAGCATATCTCTCTCTGTCTGCAGTTGGCCCTCTCTGGCTCCTTTCTATTCCTGGAAATGGCATCCTTAACTATTTCTGTTCAAATCCATGTTTAGTTCTCTGTTAACCAACTATTCCTTCCATATGATGCTCATTTAATTTGAAAATCTGAATCTCAGCAAAGGAGAACTGTAGTTTTTGTCTTTTGTTGGTTTTGTTGTTTCTTTGTCATTTCTCTCCTTCTTTCTTCTTTTGTTTCTTTGTTAATTGAAATCACACTTAGTTTGGCCGAGGACTCAACAGAGCATCATCCCAAACTGAAAGCTGATTAAGCAGAGTTCTCATGATGTTCAGAAATAAAATTATAATTAATAGGAATTAGTGGGGTTTTTTTACACAGCATTATTAGACCTGCAATGATTTGCTCTATTTTGATAATTCATTTGGTTTCTTGGCCCAATATATAATTTTCTACAGTTTTATGCCTCCCTGGTTTTGTACTGATGATCCTTCAAGGCCAGGTTGAAGCAACCTGGTGGAAGGTGCCTGGGGCAGGGGTGGAACAAGACGAGCTCTAACATCTCTCCAACCCAAACCGTTCTGATTGTGTAACTGGTGTCTCCAGGAGTGTGCTGCTGTTGTGGGGCTCTCATCAGTGCAGCGAGGCCTGGAGAGGCTCCCGGGGACAGAGGCTGGGCAGAGTTAAGGGGATAAAGCAGGGATTTATTAAAAGGCTTCCAAGGATCCACCTTGGGCAGCGCAAGAGCCCGGCCCTGCCTCCACCCAGGATGGCCCCGGGTCAGGAGTTTCCCACTTTGATAAGTTCTGCTCCATTTCCATGTTGGGGTTCAGTGTCCAGTCCCAGCTCCAGGTGCTGCAGTCCCATCTCCCAGAGTCTCTCCTGCATTCCCTGCTGGTTGCTCTCTTTGGGGCTGAGGCTGCAGCGGTGCCCTTGGTTCTGGGGCTGGGAAAGGATTGTTCTGTGTGCCTGAGCTGGAGGAGAACTGGCTGGCACCGTGTGGGAGCTCCAGAGCCAGCACCAGCGCACACAGCACCCGGGAATACGAAAGCTGGGGCTGGAGGCATCAGCAGGGCACTGACAGCTGCCCTGTCCCTGCTGTGTCCCCAGGGAACTCGATGCTGCTGCGGGTGCTGCCCGCGCTCTACGAGAAGCGGCCGCAGCCGATCCTCGCCCGCCTGCAGGAGCTGCTGGCACCCATGGCCCGGCTGGACCCGCCCGAGCAGCTGCACCTCCTCAGGCTCCTGCACGCCGTGGCCAGGAAGAGAGAGCTGGGGGTAAACCACGCCGGGAATATCTCCCTGATATTTTATCTCCCTGATATTTTATCTCCCTGATAAACCCCTCCTTTGGAGGGGTTTGTGTTTCACAGGCTCAGTGAGGGAGCAGTGCCTTCCTATGATAATTCCCAGCGAATCCCCTAATTCCCTCCCAAGCTCTCCAGCTAGTCTTAAGGAGAACAGAGCAAAGACTCTGCTGGACCAAAAGGTTTGGGTTAAACCATTTGTCTCCAATGTTTTTGGCTCTTCCTCTGTCAGCTGAGTGTGAACTCCCATAACTGTGTTTCTGTCAGTGTACATGAACTGTATTAAAATCCATGTCAAGAGCAATTAACATGATTTAGGAGCTGATGAAAACTGATAATCCTCAAAAAAAAAAAAAAGAGAACAGAAGAGGTTGTTTTAAGCGCCATGTCTGTGTCTGAATGTCTTTTCCACAGATGCAGCAGTTTCCCTGAATCCAAGATGCATTAGTGGGCCTGTGTACCCTGAATTAATCCCTCAGTGGGGACTTGTACACAACTGCATCCTGTTTGGCAGATGGCTCCGAGGACTACACCCTCAGTCTCCTGAAAATTGGGTTCTTACAAGAAATGACAGCTTACCTACAGCACATTTATTACGCAGTGAGGGTCTTGCCCCTCGTTTTCCCCTCCATTCCAGCTCCTGACCTTGTCACATTGTTTAGTTTCTGGTGGAACCCAAAAATTTCTACAAGTGCTTTAATTTACTGCATCATTGAGGAAGGCTGAGTCTTATGTTGTTTAAATCAATAAAATATACTCTGGCCTGGAGCAAGGAAAGTATTTGGTAAAGGTAGCTTTTTGGTCTTTTTTTTTTTTTTAATTGGGCATTTCCTTACTTATTTATGCATAACTGCCATATTTTAAAGCAGAGCTTACCCTTGTTCCATATGTTCAGTTGAACTTGGATTGACCTCAGCGATAGCTCCATGCAAAGGTCACCAAGGGTGGAAAACTCTTCTATTAACTCAGAGTCTGGTGGCTTATTTTTATCACTCTGGTGGTTGTATCTCCTCTGGTTATATTTGTTCACAATCCAAAACAGAGATCCAATTTGTTTCTGATTTTTTTTTAACAGGTGCTGAAAGAGTGCTTGCCATTTTTATTTGGACACCTGAGGGACCCCAGCCACAGTGAGGTGATTCTAAACATCCTTCTGGAAGTATCCAGCTACGAACCTGCAGCCTTGGCCCCTTTCCTTCCCACGCTGAGGGAAATTGGGGAGAGTTTTCCCAGTTTGATTGGGCAGACAGCAAAGATCTTCGGAGCTGTTGGACATCTCGATGAGGTAAGGTGGGAAACAAAGAACCTGCTTGGGTTTGGGGTTGGGTTGGTTGGGGTTGCTTTTAACCTTATAAAGTAACGTCTCCACATATTTCTTTCCTCATGAGTAATCAGCCCTGCCATGGAATCATGGAATGGTTTGGGTTGGGAGGGACCTTAAAGATGATCTTATTCCAGTCCTTCCCCCCCCGGCAATTAATTTGGGTGTCTACTGGCTGGGCCTTGTGTGCCTGAGCAACACAGGAAGACACCAACCCTGCTGTTTCTACTGATCTGGAGCTTCATATTCATGTAAAATTAAATTTATCTCAGAAGAATCAAAACCAGATTTGGTCTGGCTTTGTAAATCTTATTTCTGTTGTGTGGGAAGAGGAGCCAAAATCCCGTTGAGGCCTGGGAGCCAAATTAAGTTTTTTGTTCTCTCCTTGTTTACTTCCATCCCCCAGCAAATTTTACTTTTATAAGATCTGCAGGTGACCACATTTAATTCTGTATTTAGTATTTGAGAGTCAGCACTTTCTAGAAACTTTACAGTTGCTAACCAGCCAATCCTCAGCTGAGCACAGCTGGGCTCAGAACTGAAGGATTTCATTTGGATTCTGTGTTTTGGGGTGTTGAACCAGCTCTCCCCATCTGGGTGTCTCTGAGGCTCCATTTCCACTGAGTTCTGCTACTTCAAAGGGGCTGAATTTATTTATTTTGCCTTTTGTTGCTGTGGTTGTTTTATACCAAACAAAGAATAAGCGAAGAACCAACCGGCCCTGTTGGATTTCATGTAGTGCTGGAAGTTACCCACTAGAGTAAAGTTTACAAAGACACGATTCAAAGAATATTTTCCCCTCATATTTTTAACCTGTTGCTTTATGTGGCTACACCAACCCGCCGAGTGGAGCACTCACAGCCTGCACTGGATAATTCATGTCCAGTCTCCCTGGAGTTAGGGTTGAGCAGCTCTCACCGTGTCTCGTGTCATGAGTCTGATTTTTTAGGAAGCTGCTGACTCAGCAGCGTCCCAGCCCACGGGGAGGACACGTTTGTCATTTGTTTGTCACTGACATCGGGGACCCTGTGCTCCAGACTGGAAAACAGGGGTAAAACCACACACAAAGGGTGGTGGGGGTGAATGTTCCACCAGGAGATCAACGGCTCCCCTCTTGTTTTGCTCTCTGAAAAGTTAGGAAGTGTGAATAATTCTGAATTATGGAAGATGTTAGAATGACAGAGTGGTCTGGGTTGGAAGGGACCTTGAAGCTCATCTCATTCCCCTGCCATGGGCAGGGACACCTTCCACTACCCCAGGGTGCTCCAAGCCCCATCCAACCTGGCCTTGAAAAAGAAACACCTCACCTGAGAGGAGAAGGGAATGGCTCCATGGCTGATTCCTGAGCATAGGTGAGATCATGGCATCATAAAATCCAGGCTGGAAAAGGTCTCCAGGACCATCGAGGTCACGTGTGCCTCTGATGGTCTCATCTCACAGCCCCCCGTGTCAGGGCCTTCCCAAACCCTCCCTCATCCCTTCTCCCCCTCTTCCTGTCCTGTCACGGAGCTGGGCCATGGATATTCTGCCACTTCTCAGACGGGAATCGGCGTCCCCTGCCCGGCCAAGCAAAACAAGCAGGCAAGGAGACATCAATGGCAGTGCTGGAATTTTATTTGTTGATGTTTTATTTCACTGGAAGGCTTGCCTGGGGAAAAGAGGTGGCAAGGAGTGAGGCTTGGCCCTTGGCAGTTGAGACTGTGGATCTGAGCAGCAAATCCTTGCTGGCTCCTAGAGAAAGCCTCTTTTGCTTCCAGGGACCCCGGGAGAGAGGAGAGCTCTGGGTTTGAAAGGTTGCCCCTTGTTTACACACACCACTTCTGTTGGTGTCAGCTGGTGACACTGTTGTTGGTGACACTTTCTGTTGGTGACACTCTCGGGGGGCAAGTTGAAATCAGAACTTGTCCCTTACCCATAAATTTGTGCAAATGAAAAAACATCTTGGGGCTCAGGGCAATCGGACGCTTTATTTTTTCCCCTATGTTTTGAACCACCTGGGAGCTGGTGTTATTTCTGAAAGCCTTGTGATCTTTTTGTAGTCTCCTGAACCTGTTTTTGAGAAAAAAGCACAACACTTTGCCACACCTCATTGCCTGTGCTTTAGCTCTTCACCTTCTGGCAGATGTAATGCCATAAAATGCAAGGGCTGCTTATGAGAAAATACACGAATACATCAGACAGGCACTGCTGAAATAACAAGGGGTTGTGTGCATCCAAATAGGCTTTGTGAAACATTTTGGATAAGAATTGTGGCAGGGATAACAGCTGCTTTCATGTTGAGCTATTTTGCTTTAATTTTGTTTTGTATAACAGTTACATATTATATTACTCAGGCGAGTTTATTGTTCTTTTACCTCACTCCAGGCGAGTAGCAGCATTTCAGCATGGCTGGAGACTCTCCAGCTGGATCAAAGTGACAGGAAAATGGTCAGAACTGCTCCTCCATTTAGTCTGCCACACAGTTTGTTTAGAAAACAAAAATGTGTTTTAAATGTTAATTGAGCCTCTGTTTATCTCTTGGAGGAAGGATCGGCTTTCAAATAAATGAGTGACTGTGCACCAAAAAGTCAACCTTGTTCAGGCCATTGAGGAAAAAGCTCCTTCACATCAGCCCAGGGTGTAGCTGGAGGGTTTTTTTCCCCATATGGCTGGAGGGATGCAACTTGTCTGATCTGCTCTCCCCATGTGTCTCTGCCATGGCACGGTGCAGCAGAGCTGCTTTCCTTTGAATTACGTTGACTTGCTCTTCAAAAAAAGTCTCACCCGTGAGGCTCGGGCCGTGTCCTGCCAAAGTCTCCCGGGTATTTTTATAGCCCAGCTGGGTCTGGAATCAAACTTTCAGCGGTTTTTGCTCTCTGGTTACGAGGTCCCAGAAGAGAGGAGGAAATGGGGCTGGGACCCTGCGGAGTCCAGAGGACGTGCATGGCACATGAGCTCCCCGCTGGCCCTTGGGAAGAGGAAAGCTGTTTGGTTTTGCCTTTGTTTGTCTTTCGGCACAGGCTGAGACCCAAACATCTCCCAGTTTCTCTGTCAATCTGCTGAGGACCAAGTGGGCTTCCCTGAGTGAAAGGATTCCCCCAGTGAAGAATCTGATGGGAGTTCCTGAGTTAATTGCTGGGTTTTCCACTGCTTTTCCCACTTGGGTGTTTCTAGGGCTGTGGAACCCAATCTAATTAGGACAACTCTAACAGAGGAACCCTAATCTGGAGATGTTCAGATCCAGGCTGGATGTTCCCCATTCCTGGAGGTGTTGGTGGGACTTGGAGCAACCTGTGGAAGGTGTCCCTGCCCATGGCAGGGGTGGGACTGGGTGGTCTCTGAGGTCCTTTCCAAACCATTCTCTGGTTTTATGAAGCAGCTGAGCCAGGCTCATCAGAGGTGAAAGGGGAGCTTGGTGCTACTGGGGCCCTGATCACTGAGCCAGGCTGATCTACCAACCCAGAACAATGCAGGGCCCTTAAAGAGCCTTCAGGGATCTGGCTCTGGCTCTGAGGAGACGAGATGTCCTGAGTTAGGCTGGGTTAGGTAACACCAAGGGGAACAAAAGTTACTTCAGTGTAACCACAGATCAACTGTGTTTGAGGCAGCTGCCTCTGTCATCGTGGGGCAGCCACTCTTCCCCAGGGGCGGTGACTGAGTCCAGCACACAAACCCCCTCCCCGCAGCAAACGATGAATTCGTGTGTTCAGCACTGCTCTTATCTCCCCACGCTGCCCAGGAGCGAGCCAGAACGTCCCTGCTGTATCTGGTGAACCAGCTGGCCAACATGGAGCACTCCTTTCACCACATCCTCCTGCTGGAGATCAAGGGCCTCACCGACTCCTTCTCGGGCATTCTGGGCACCCAGAGCAGGGACATTTACCGCATGAGCAACAGCTTCTCTGCCATCGCCAGGCTGCTCGCGCGGCAGCTCGACGCCGACGGCGCCGCGGCGGCAGCAGCCAGGTACTGTCGGTCTGGCAAAGCCTCGGCCCTCTCCAGGCCTCTGCTGATGCCTCCAGCCCCAGCTTTCGTATTCCCGGGTGCTGTGTGCGCTGGTGCTGGCTCTGGAGCTCCCACACGGTGTCAGCCAGTTCTCCTCCAGCTCAGGCACACAGAACAATCCTTTCCCAGCCCCAGAACCAAGGGCACCGCTGCAGCCTCAGCCCCAAAGAGAGCAACCAGCAGGGAATGCAGGAGAGACTCTGGGAGATGGGACTGCAGCACCTGGAGCTGGGACTGGACAGGGAACCCCAACTGGAAATGGAGCAGAACTTATCAAAGTGGGAAACTCCTGACCCGGGGCCATCCTGGGTGGAGGCAGGGCCAGGCTCTTGCGCTGCCCAAGGTGGATCCTTGGAAGCCTTTTAATAAATCCCTGCTTTATTCCCTTAACTCTGCCCAGCCTCTGTCCCAGGGAGCCTCTCCAGGCATCACTGTGAGGCACCAAAATTCCCCTTAAGTGTACTCCCATTGCCATGAAGAAAGCCATGGTCCAGATAAGTAGACTTGAGCAAGCCAAAAAGCCTCAGTTAAAAATAAATCAGTGAAGTCAGGCCTCACAATTATCATTGAGTTTATTCTAGAAAATGCCCACTGAGGGTGGTGAGAACAATGGCTGGCTTAGCTCCCTGATGAAGATTTGTCCAAAAAGAGTGTGAAAAAAATTTCTGAAGCATCCACAGCGAGATGTTCTGCTCCCTCAGCTGCCTCTGAGCGGGCATCCTGAGGTTAACGCGTTGTGCTGTTCGTCACAGTGATGATGGAAATGGTATTTAAATACGGGGTGGCAGTCACTTCTAATTAGTGAGAGACTTCTAATTAGAGTTGTGTATGCTGCAGCAGGTCAGGGGGGCACAGAGGGGTAGTGATTCTTTGAAAAAATGGAACACAGATGTCAGAAAACTCCCAATGGTGAAGGCCAGCCCTGGAGCCAGACTGGGAGCGGTGGAGCCAAAACACTGAGGTCAGTGGAGAAACAAAAAATTGGTGTCCTGGGGAGAGGTAAAAATGAAAAAGGAGAGGAACCCAGACAGAGCCCCTCACCTGACTATGAGGCTGTGAGAAATGTCCAAGCTTCACCTGGTGGCAGAACCTCAGCAGAAACCAGCTCTCAGCATTCACAACCCATCGTGCTCCCTCCATTTATGGTTGAAAAATTACTTTATTTGTTAAAACACTGTGTATTCCTTATAATATTTTTATATAATGGATATTATCTGTATTCCTTAATATATTCTATGCTTAACATTTATCTCTAGAGCTGCTAAAAAACTCAGTTAAAAGCAAGGTTTTCATCAAAATCTGTCTGTTTCTCACCAAAATTCTCTTTGTTAAGGACTGGCTGAAGAGTAGAAGCTTCATTGGCTGTGTGAGTGTGGTTACAGATGATTTTTTTCTCCCTGCTCCTTGATTTCATTTATTTATTTATTTATTTTATATTTCATTCCCTCCCCAACCCTCTGGGCCCTCATTGTCTCGACATGGCTGTGAGAGATCACAGTAAAATGCTGCTTTTTCACGGTTTTTAGCTATTTGGTTTTACATTTCAGGCCTGTATCAAGCAGAGTATGTGCTAAATCAGGGCTGAATGAGAGTTCTCTGCTGATTTAAGCAGATTTGATTTTGACTCGTGCCTGGGGAGTGGGAGCAGTCCAGATGTGAAGGTGGAAGTGCCCTCCCAGCTCTGGAGCTGCTGCAGTCACTGAGCTCAAGAGCAGCAATCCAGAGCGTTTGTGCTGTGAAAGGAAAGCAGGATTTTAACTGTTTGCCTGGATTAAAACCATTCCTTCCAAAACTCCTGTGTTTACATAAGGAGAAGCTGATTTCTTCAGAGCCATGGCTGGCCTGGCATTCTTTGACACAGGGAATTTTACATGCAGGGACTGGGGAGCATAATTAAAACCAGGCCATGCTCTGCTGCTCCTTACTGTCCCAAAATTGCAAGTTATTCAGTCCCAGAGGGGCTTTTAAAGAATATATACGGGGTTTTAATGGACTTACCCAACCTAGAGGGGCAGTGCAGTCAATTAAAGGGGAAGAAAGCTTCAAAGTCCTGGTTCTGGGTAAGAACTGAGCATAGGAGGCTGCACCAGTGCAGCTCCTCCCACCCTTGTGGCTGCTTGGAGTTGTTTTACACTGGGAGAGGAGAGATTTAGGTTAAAAACGAGGAAGTTCTTTACTCAGAGGGTGGGCAGGCCCTGGCCCAGGGTGCCCAGAGCAGCTGGGGCTGCCCCTGGATCCCTGGCAGTGTCCAAGGCCAGGCTGGACACTGGGGCTGGGAGCACCTGGGACAGTGGGAGGTCCCTGCCCATGGCAGGATGTGGAATGGGATGATCTTTAAGGTCTTCCAACCCAAACCAGTCTGGGATTCTGCTGACAATTCCATGATCTTTTCTCCACCACTTGCCTTCTTCAAACTTTCTTGTCAGTCCTATTTGAGGAAGTGATTTTTCTCTCCCTTAACCAACCACGAGCGCCTGCTCAGCCCTCGTGGCCTCCGTGTGCACAGAGGTGAAGCCCTGGCCACAACCCCAGGTGTATTTTCATTAATCTCCCTTTGGGATGCTCTCTTTCCCACCCTGAGTGTGATAATGGTGCTGCTGCTCTGGAGCAATGTCCTTTATGCTAATGCATCTCCTGGACACTGGGGAGCATTTGCCCAGAGGATTTGAGGTGTGAAGCCAGCAGCAGCCTGGCACTACTTTTGCCATCGTGGCTTCTCCATGAGGTCGTGCATCCTCCTCCTCCTGCAAAGAGCTTTGGTGTAAACTGATCCTGCTCCAGCAGCCTCAGCAATGCCCCAGTGTCTCTTGCCAAGGCTGCAGACAATGGTTGGTTTGAGTGGAGCTGGAAGGGGAGCCCAGGCATCCCAGTGGGGTGGGATGGAGCCCCCACCGAGGGCTTTGTGGGGGTTTGTGCTCGTGGCTTCCCAAGGAGCTGATGTGAGCACAAGGCTGGTGCACAGCAGAGCTCCTGGGCTCTCGGGGATCCTCTGCTTCCCACTTGGAAATCCTGGCACCAGCAGGGGCAAAAATGAGATGGTGGCTTGAGAACCCCACCGTCCACTCCCACCCTAGGACTGATTTTTCTGCTCTCCATATGGAAAATAGGATTTATCCACGTTTCTTTTCCAACCATAAGGATTTTATGATTCTTTAGGAGTATTTCCTTGCATTCCCTTCACAAAGCCGTGGGAGCTCAGCAGGAGAACGCTGGACAAAGAGGTGCTGTTTGAAACCCCATTTTTAACTCCAAACATCACCAAGGCTCCCTGGTTGGGGTCTGTCACTCCCAAAGCCCATCAGTCCATCAATCCCCTCTCTGTGTCCTGAGGCTTTGCCGTATTTACACAGGGAGCAGAAGTTTTCCTTAGAGCTCAGCTCCCACAATGGCAGCAGTGTTGGGAGCTGTGGTGGAGTGACTGCTTTCCAATCAATTAAATCTTGTCCTGCATCCCCAGAAAGATTTGTTAGGAGAGGTCACATCAAGGGTCTTTATTACAGAAGAATATTTTTCAAGTGCTCCTCAGTTAATATATTATGAGATCTTGCTTGAATTAAAAACAAAGCAAGACAAAACTTACCAGCTCCCCTGAGAAATATCCCGAGCTGCCTTTATCAAAACAAGTGAAAAAGTGCATTTTGTGATGCCGCATTTCTGGTTGTTTTTTAAAAACCTGGCTTTTTTCAATTGGTAATTTGCAGTTTGGGGAGTTTTTAATGGGCTCCCCCACTGCGAGCATGACTTGCGAGACTGCTGCTTTGGAAGGGCTGTGTCCAACCCCTCATTTGTGGTTTTATATGTCCATGTTTTACAGATTTAGCTATTCAGATGTTTGTTAATTGGGGGAAAAAAAAAAGAAAATCAAACAGAAATAGTCAGAAGCATAACAAACTTGGTTTAGAGCTGTGGGTAGAGTTTAAAGAGTAAATACTGTCCAATCCCCCTTGATTCTCCAAGAGATTCCTGTTTGCTTTGTGCTGCCTCCATGATTTTTTGTGCCAGCTCCTCCCTGCTTGCAGGAGTGAGATGGGAATGGGAACGTGCACATCATCCCAGCAGGAGAGGCAGAGGGGAAGGAGCAGTGGTGCTCTTGCTGTTGGTCCCTGGGAAATCCAGTCCTGCTGCTGCTGCTGCAGCATCTTCAGGGCAGAGTAAAGATACTCAAAATTCAGATTTCCAGCAAATATTTGGAGGAGCTGAGTCTCCCTGCAGGCTCTGAGCGATGAAGGAACCCAGAAAAAGCCATTTTCAAAGCTGTTTGAGGGAGCCCAGCACATTTTTACCAGCAGCATCTTTTCCAGCAGATTTCTTTTTGTCCTGTAAGAGCAGCAGCTTCCCTTTAAATTGTTTGAAAGTTACCTTTGAGTTTTGCATTAAAATGTTTCATATTGTGGCTGCCTCATCCCTGGCAGTGTCCCAGGCCAGGTTGGGCAGGGCTTGGAGCAGCCTGGGACAGTGGAAGTGTCCCTGCCCTTGGCAGGGGTGGCACTGGATGGGCTTTAAGGTCCCTTCCAACCCAAACTATTCATGATTCTCTGATTCTGTGATTTTAAGACAAGCATAACAAATCCAAAACAAAACTACTTGCCCTGCAGTCCTACAAGTTCATTTTAACTCTTCATTTTCTCTTTGCTGAGCTGGAGTCACATTGCTCAGAACTTTTCCTGAGTTTTAAACAGTATTTTTCTTTCTCAGAGGGCAATAATTCAGTAAGAACTGCATGTACTTTGGTCAAAGCTTTAAAACCACAGAATTCTTTAAAATCTGCAAATAGCTTGACTTTTGCCTTGTGAATATAATGCAATAAGTCAGCATTTAGCAATTTTGAGAGAATGGTTTGAGTTCAATTGAAAAAGTTTTGACTGTCAGAGCTGTGATTTGCTGGTGCTTGGCAGTTTCTAATCCAGGGTTGTCAGAGATGTTCAGTGTTTCTGATCCATCAGAGGTGTCGATCTAGAAGATGTTCCTGAAAATGATCTCGGGGGATCTCTGTTTAAACAGAATCATTTTACCAGATCCAAACCACAAGTCCCAGGCAGAGACACAGCATCAGCACAGTGAACACACTGTGCCAGGGTTAAACCTCTGCTTTCTGCTTCCTCAGGATGGAAAACGACCCTGAGGCAGAATCTCCTGTACCACTGGATGATTTAAAATCTGTCGTGAATGGCAGTGAAGAAGATGAAAAGCTGCAAGTTAAAATCCAGGCTTTTGAAGAGAAAATAAATGTGGACAACAGCACCCCTGGCTCAGTGAGGAGATACAGCCTGGGCCAGGTTTCTAAAGAAGAAAGGAAGGATATGAGGTTTAACAGGTATGGCTCTGGAAAATGTGTGAGGGTTCAGGGAGATCAGTTTTGTCATAAAACTTTATCCAAACACGGAGGGTTTGGTCTGCTCATGTAATACCCACAAGCAGCATAAACCTAATTTCAGCCAATTTTTACATCCATGAACTTAAGGGCTGGATGAAATCTTTCTAAATCCCAGAACCACAGGATGGTTTGGGTTGGAAGGGAGTTAAAATCCACCCAGTGCCACCCCTGCCATGGCAGGGACACCTCCCACTGTCCCAGGTGCTCCCAGTCCCAGTGTCCAGCCTGGCCTTGGACACTGCCAGGGATCCAGGAGCAGCCACAGCTTCCCCGGGGAACCCATTTAATCTTTTCTGTGCCCTAAAGCAGCAAAAAGGACAGGAAAATAACTGCCTTGAGGTAGCACAGAAAGGAAGGTCCTGAGAGCTTTTCTGGGCTGTTGTCACTGACAATATTCACCAGTGACAGCAACGTGACCCACAGGCTGTCCCTGCCCCCCAGCTCCGCACAGAGCTCTGCTCTTCCTGCTCCAGGATTTGCCCTTTCAGCCACTTCTGCCCTCTGTGCTCCCCTCCATCCCCAGGGCAGGAAGAGCTGGAGGCTGGCTCCTGGTGCAGTGAAATGCTGCTGGTTGCCATTTTTATGATGTGACTGATAAAGCAGCCACGCCACCCCCGGGGTTATAAGACCCTTGCAGAGGGGCTGCCTCGCTCCCCCCGTGGCAGATGTTGGGATGTGTGGATATCATTTGGATGTTATTTCATTTCACTTGCTTATTAAAGCTGTGGCTTGAGCTCGGCTTTTGAAATGCAGATGTCCCGGAAGGTTCTTGCCCCTGGCTCCCCCACACTGGGCTCTCTGAGGCAGCTGCACAGGGCACGTTTTGGGGGGATTTGTGTGCCCTGCCTCTATTCCAAACCCTTTTTCCCTTCCGTCCTTGCTCCCCTGCAGGTCCAAGAGCCTGGCCCTGCACGCGCTCCGGATGAAGGGGGTGAGCCCGGAGGGAGGGCCAGACGAGGAGAACGGGGAGGGCCCTGCTGGCATCTCCTTCTCTGAGCTCTGCCTCAGCCAGGAACACGAGGCAGTGCCTTTTGGGGTCCACCCCGAAGCAGTGCACCTGGGGAACTCCCTGGTTTCACACCGGAGTGCTGATCACCCCCAGCCAGCCAAGCTGCCAGAGCTGACCCTGGAAAAGGCCGCGGAGGGAAGGGCAGAGGCAGCCACGGGCCCTCTGGAATACCAGGACAAGCTGTACCTGCACCTGAAGGAAAACCTGGACAAAGTCAAGGAGTATGTGGTGGAGATGGGGAGGAGGATTCCCGTCCCTGAGCAGTGTGTGATCGAAGGTAAGCGGGATGAGCCTTCCCAAGAACCTTAACACCCACCCAGGCTCCCCTCAGGGCTCAGGAAAAGGGAGCAAAGACCCTCCAGCACAGGCAGGGAGGAACAGCAGCTTTAGAAAACGTCTTCCCAAATGGAATCTTTTGAAACCTTCCAGGATTCATTTCCTTCAGGGACACAGCGCATCCCTTGCCTCTCCCAGACTCCCATGAAGGCTCAGGTGAAGATTTCCCTTTGGAGGTCATGGGGAATGAACCCTGAGGGTTCAGAGCCTCTGGACACCAGGGCAGGGCAGGAAGGGGACATTCCCAGCTCCAGGCTGGCACTGTGGAGCTGGGTTAGACATCAGGGATCGATGTGTGCTGGACAGACCACGTGGGCCCCGTGCTGATCCATGAGGCTCCTGCTGGCTTGGATTGGGGAGATCTGGGGCTCCTTCCTCATTATCAAGTGATGAAATCAGCTGGATTGAGCCAGTGCAGGTCAGGACCCTCGGGGGAACACCTTCCAACCACAGAACTCCCTGAGGGCACAGCAGGGTGAGATCCCATGGGCTGGGCTGGATCCCATCTCACCAGTCCCTGGGGTGCTTTAATGTTTGCTGCTCTCATCCTGGTGGGTCTGTGATCTGCTCCTCTCTGAAGGGAATGGGCTGGGCTGGGCTGGGCTGGGCTGGGCTGGGCTGGGAGCCTCCTGCTTATCTCCTTTGAGGTCAATTTGGGTGCATCCAACCCCTCACCGGTGGCCATGAGCTGTTCACAGCCCAGCCCTTCCATGGGCCACATTGATCCCAAAGAGCAGCTGCCTCAATCAATTTAATTGATTTAATAAATTAAATTTCCAGTAACTTCAAACATCACCTTCTAATACAGTGTCACTTCAGCTCCAACAAGCATCAACTGAAGTTGATAAAAGATTTTCTTTCCCTTATCAGTGGTCAAGAAGTGGAAAAGTAGTTTCCACTCATAAAAGGGATATAATTCTTTGCATATATTTTAAAAGCTTGTGCTTCTGAAGAATTTCCTAAATACCTTAAATTCCAGGTTTAGTAGTTGAGATAGTTATTTGGTGGAATTAAGGATAAAACTTGTGTTCCATAAAATTCCAGTGAAAACATGAGAGTGAACAACGTGGCTTTTGAAGTGCTGAGTGCTCTGACCCCACATTAATGAAATCTCATATATTGAATATTTTTTAATGTATTGCTCAGTTTCCTTTCTGCAATACCTCTTATGATACATCCTAGGCATGTGACTATTTCTAAATTCATTGAAACTATTGTAATTTCCTGAAAATCCTCAGCTAGCATTCCTAGGGAAATTCCTTGAGCAGGGACATATGTGCAGAGCAGAGATTTATGGGACTCACTCTAAATCTGTTGAAGAAATGCAGCCCCACTCATTCCACAGGGGAGAGCTCTGCTAATATTCCAGATATTGCATAAACCTCTCCAAAAACCTGCAGTTATTGCACTTCAGAGATCCCCAAACTCTAACAGGGCCCACTCAAAGGCGTGTTTTACATTTCACCAATATGTTTAGCAGAAAAAAACAAGATTAGAAAACATTAATAAACATAGTTGGCTGATTTTATGTTGGCTGTGTGGGAGTCTGAACTGGAAATTTAATGTGTAAGACATGGAAGATATGAAAAGATAAGAATTCCAGAGCAACCCCTCATGACACAGAGTATTTGAAGGAAATAGTGGCAAAAAGTGTTGCAAGAGTGCACATTTCCCAACCTTTCCTTTCCTTGCTCAGGCCTTTCCTGGGGTTTCAAGTGGCAGCTCTGGGGGGTCAGCAGGGTGTTAATGGCACTTAGAAGAATTTCCAAGGGGGTTTGGGCCAAATTCTGCTCTCTTAACCAGAATTCCACCCCTGCTTGCATTTCTGCTGCTGGTGGTGTCTGACCTGGGGCAGCCTGTCTGGGAATGGGGTGAATTCCTCATTGCTTAACCCCAGACTGGGGGCTCCTCCACCAGGGCCTGTGCTGGTGAGGACAGAACCTTGGGAAATCCTGTGGGACCCCTCAGATCTGGGCACTAAAGACACAGGGGAAGGTGTCCCTGCCCAGGCACTGGAGGGGCTGTAAGGTCCCTTCCATCCCAGAACATTCTGGGATTGCCTGCATTAATTAGAGCCTCAGTTTGAAGGATAAAGGATATGAGTGGCTGCAGGAGTGTGAGGAAATTCAGAGACCTCCATGTGGATATAAGTGGACTCTGCAGCCTGGAAAAGAGATTTGCCGTATCACGAGTGACTGGGAGGATTAACTGAGTGTCTGCCCTGCTCCAGGTGCTGGAGAACACGAGAGGCAAGTTCAAAACACACAAAATAGGCACCTCTGCTCTGTTAAATTGTCTGTGATTTGCAAATTGGCTTTTTTGCTCTTGAGTCAGGTGTTTGCTCTGTAGGTCTTACCCCTCACAGAGTATTTTTGCTTTACAGGGTGTGATTTGCAGGCTCCTTGTTGACTTCTCAGCTCGTTCAATTGATATTCCATGTGCAAATGGATGCAATATTAACTGGAGTGTCAGATTTTACAGCTGGGAAGGGCTGCAGGTTAAGAAGTGTCAGGGTGGATCCATGAGCTTGTCTGTGACAGTTTGAAGATGCCTCATACAGACCTTGAAAAATTGCCATGTCAGCCCTGTTGTTTAACATTTACTATTTTTGGCTGGCTGTGCCTTGGGCAGGGGAGAGCTGTGAGCTGGGTGATGATCCTACAGCAGGAGCAGTGTTTGCTCTGGGCTGCTGGCCAGAAGGTTTTATCCTAAAGAAAAGGGCTAAGCTGGGGGTGTTTCACAGAGCAGACAAGCTGCAACACCAGACTCGTGTGCATAAGGGAATTTGTTTGGAATAACACTGCAGTCAGAGAGGGGATTTGAGCTGGGGTAGAAAGAAGGAACCCAAAGCCACAAAAATCCATTTATTGGCTCAGTTCCTGCTTAGTTTGAAGCCTTGTGCCCTGACCCACGTCTCTGACTTACCTGAAGCAATTTGAGGCATCTTTTAGCATCATGTTCATCACTTAAAGCCTCTTCATCCTGAGGATCTTTTCCTCAAAAGAAGAGAAGAACAACAAGCCACCATATTTGTTAAGCTCTTCAGTTTTCCCGGAGTTCAGCAGAGTTTTCCTCAGCCTGTGTTTCTTGGGAGGGGTTGGGATCCTGTGTTCTCCTGGTACCTCCAGGATGCTGCTGATGGCAACAGCCCAGGCCCTTCCAACCCAAACCATTGCAGGTTCTGGGGTGATTCTGTGGTTATTGGGGTAGTGACCTGCCAGTGCTGGTTTGGGGACAGCCACACCATCCAGCTGGCATTGAGTGCACTCAGTTTCTCCTGGTGGTGCCTTCTCCAGGCTGAGCTGGAGCAGGGCCCAGCCAGAGCAGAAGGATAAAGCAGGGATTTATGGAAAGGCCTCCATGGACACAGCTGGGCAGGGCCAGGGCCCGGCCGGGCACACCCAGGGTGAGCCCCAGAGTGGCACAGAATGGACACCTGGCCACGAGGCCCCACACTTTTGTAAGCTCTGGGCCACGGGCACGTTGGGGTTCATTGTCCAATTCCAGCTCCAGGTTATGGAGCTCCATCCTCCTTGTTTTTCTCTCTTCCCTTGCCGTTGGTTTTGCTCCTGGGCCTGACATTTGTGTCGGCTGTCCTTGGTCCCAGGCTGGAGAAGGAATTGTTTTGTCCCCCTGCTCTGTGAGGAGAGCCCAGCAGCAGCTGATGTGAAACCCAGAGCCACGCACTGCACCAGCACAGGGCCTGCAAATATAAAAGCTCAACCTTAAAGCATCACTGGCACAGCCCCCATGCTCTGCAGCCCCTGCAGCCCCCTCGCTGCTCCCACCCTGACCCCTGCCTGCTGCAGGATTTCTGGATTTGCAGGATTTCTGGTTTGCTCTCCTGGTTCCCCACACCTGCCAGAACGGTGCCCCAGACCCACAGCTGTGTATATCCTGCCTTTGGGAGTGGCTGGGTGCAGATGATTCCCAGACAGAGCCTGCACAGCTGCTGGATTTGGTTACAACAAGGACAGGCCCTTGTTTTCTGCTGTAGTTCTGCTCCATTTTTAGGTAATTTGGATAAAAAATCCACCATTAATGCCCAGAGCTGTGAATGTCGAGAGGGCTGCTGGAAGGAAAGCACTTGATAATATCTGTGTGTCAAGGATGCCGAAGGATTTGCTATCCCCAGCCTCCTTTTGAAAGGACAGAGCCCTGTGAGACCTTGGAATCATTTCCCCCTTTGCTCACTGAGGCCACATTTGGTGACATCCAACAAAAAATATTAGAATCATTTTCCAGCAGCCACTCCTGGCTCCTCGGTGCCATGCAGGAGGAAATCCATCCAGCGAACATTCCATGGGATTCCTGGCAGAGGAGGAGGCAGCAGGGGGAGCAGGTTGCAGCGTGCTGGCCCCCAGTGTGGCTGTTATTATGTTTTATGTGGTTCTGAGGGGTAATGGGGACCAGATGACGGCGTGGATGGAAAAGCTCATTGCTCCCCTGCAGTGCTCACCCCTGCTCCGGCCTGATAAATTCCAGCATTCCTTCAGCCAGAGCCTGATTGGGAACAGATGGGGCTCGGGTCCTGCAGTGGGATCTCAGAGCTGGGCAGCTCAGGGGAGCGTTCCAGGGAGCAGGGCTGCTCTGCTGGGCCACAGCAAACAGGAGCTGCCTGGCAGGACTGGCAGGACTGGCATCCCAAACGCATCCCAAAGGTGAGGCAGGCAGTGGGGACGGGAGTGCCACCGCTCAGGAAGGCTGTCGTGATCCTGGTGAGAGCGTGGAGGAATTCCCAGCGCCACAGGCGGAGTGCTGGGAATGCAACCAGCCCGTCCCTGGCTGCCCTCCCACACGTGTGACACGTTCCTGGGGGCAGCCCTGGGAACAGGCTGCTCCCCAGGTGGGCTTTACCTGGCAGCTGGGATGCTCCTGTGGGTGGTGGCATCAACCACAGGACTTGGACTTGGATGCGGCTTGGAGCAACCTGGCCTAGGGGAAGGAAGGGGAGGTAGGACAGGATGAGCTTTAAGGCCTTTCCAACCCCGTCTGTGATTCTGTGATGATTTTATGACTTCTGAGCTTCTGGATTTGCCCCTTGGATGTGGGGTCTGTGCTGAGTGCCTCGTTGTTGGTGCCCACCCCCACTCCAGCCCTGCCTTCTCGTCCGTGTTGCTGCCCCTGGATCCCTGAGAAACCTCGGCACTGAGTTATGCCCTGCACACAAAGTTAAAAACAATATAAAGCAGCATTTCTTGAAGCCTCTTGCCCTTAAAAATTGCCCTCTCCTCCTATAAACGTATTTATTGTTTGCATGCCTTTTGTAACTCAAACTGAAGAGGTCAGGCGAAGGAAACTGAGGAAGCTGAAAAAAGCTTAAACCCAAAATTTAAAAAGTCGCATCCATTTCTTATTGGTTCCATGCTTATGTGTGGGTTTGATTCTGTTTAGGAAATTTATGAGCATACTTTTACTCCTATTAACAGATTTCATTTAGCAGTAAAGGATTCCCAATGTAAATCAAATAACGCATTAATTGTTCCCAGAGCCGGTGGCTCTGTACCCTCCTGGTTCAGCCCAGCATGTGAAGCTGGAATAGGTAACAATTAACAGCTCTACTGACATTATTCTGGTTATATTTTGTTCCTTTTCCTCAGGCACGACCACTGGGTTGTGAACTTTAAAATTGCAACATATATTCCCTTGTTTCCTGTAGGAGAAACAAGTTGGTGTTTATTCCCTTGCTGGAAGGCAGAGACTGGCCAAGGGCTGGGCTGAGAAATGTTCCTTGGCTGGAGGAATGTTTCCTTGGGGTTTTGATCAGTCTTCTGGGGCATTTGGTTACTCTGGGGGATGGGTTTGTGTCTCGTGATGCTCTTCACCTGATCTCGTGTTTTAAAATCCTTTTCTTTCGGTGCTTGGACTCTCCTGCCAGGCTAGGCAGGGCTGAGGAAGGAGGAAAACTGGGCAGATAATAAAAGGACAGGAGAAAATGGTCTTAAACTGCCAGAGGGCAGGGCTGGATGGGATATTGGGAAGGAATTCCTGGCTGTGAGGGTGGGGAGGGGCTGGGATCGAATTCCCAGAGCAGCTGTGGCTGCCCCTGGATCCCTGGGAGTGTCCCAGGCCAAGTTGGATGGGGCTGGGAGCCCCTGGGACAGTGGAAGGTCCCTGCCCATGGCAGGGGTGGGATGAGATGATATTTAAGGTCCCTTCCAACCCAAGCCACCCCGTGATTCCACGATTCTGCTGACGTATTTGGCATAACTGATATTCCCTGTCACGGGTAGAACCTGGTAGCTCATCGCGAGCTGCTGAAAGGTGCACGTAGCACACGTGGGCCGCTTCTCAGGCGAATTGTGCCAAATTCAGCACATCAAACAGAGCAGAGCAGCTCTGAGCGAGGGCTCAGCTCGTTCCAGAGGCTGGGAGATTGTCTGGGAAGGAGCTTTCTGCAGAGGTAGTGACAAATGAGTGCTGCAGTTTCCCAGGAGCCCCGTGCTCAGCCAGCGAGGGCTCTGGTCCGGAGCCGCCGCTGGTTTTGGCACGTGTGCTCGGCCTCCGTGTGCTCCTCAGTCACCAGCAGAACCTTGCTGAGCACTTCCTCAGGAGCTCCTGATTCTCCACAGATCCTTTGCCACTTTTTTGGCCTGCAGCACTCAGGACTGTCCTTCCCAGCCCAGCAAACACGAGCCTAGCTGGGTGCCTTTCCTCCGCTGCTCCCCAGGAGCTGCAGCCCTGCCCCTACCGCTCCCAGGCTTTTTGTCAGTCCGTGTGTTTGGAACTGGAAGAGTGATGGCCGTGTTCCAGGGGGGAGGAAGGACAAACTGCCTGCTCCTCTTTGCCATGTCACTTTTAGCTAAGAGTCCTTCCCCATCTTGAAGCATCAGCTTTTCACACACATGGCCCAAGGCCAAGCCTCGATTTCTGCTGGAGTGCCTCAGTGAAGGTTTTTTAGCATCTGTGAGGGGTCTGCAGTTTGGAAGAGCATCTGTCAACAGCCTCCTTGGAAGTGTCACTGCGTGCTTTCCTGTGCCCCAGGATTCAGGATGGCTCTAATTAGCCCCTTTGGCTCCCCAGACTCCTCTGTTGTAGTGAACATGAGCACTGGCCGGTTTGGGTAAGAACCGGTAGGTTCGGGTAATTAAACTCAAGTTTTCCCCATAGCCAGTAATCCAAGTGTGTGGATTTTATGCCACTAATCCAAGAGAATTGGATTTGTGCCCCATTTTTCCCTGCTGGGGTGTGCTGCTCATGGGCCAGCCACGCAGGGATGTGACTCAGTCTCTTGCTGTCCTGGTGAGTCACTGTGGGGAGAAGGGGGAAGGAATAAAATGCTCAAAGAAAATCCCCTAACTGGAAAAATGAGTTGTGACTTTTGAGAAAACGTGACTAAGCAGAGATCTGCTGGATCTCCTGACAAGGAGAGGCTGAGAGCAGAGGCAGCCTGTGTGTCCAGCAACAGACAGGCTTGAAATGCTTGGTTTTAACATTTTCCATCTAATCAAGATGTGAACGCATAGGGGGGAAATGTAATAAATTCAGTATTTCATGTAAAAGTGTGACATGTGAGGAATGAGTTTACCAGAGGTACAAAAGGATGTGTTGCCAGAACGAAGTGTCAGTGGTCAGATTGTCACTGGAAATGCAGAAAATCTAAAAGTGGGATGGTGGAATCTGCCAGAAATTCTACAGAGAGGCCAGATGGCTGCAAGGCTGGGAGTAAACGAAGCTGGCAAGGGGAAACCATTTTACAGTCCTTGACAAAGCTGTTTGGGTTTGCTGAGGAAATGGCTTCACATGGACAGAGAGCAGGGATGGATGGGATATTGGGAAGGAATTCCTGGCTGGGAGGGTGGGCAGCCCCTGGCCCAGGGTGCCCAGAGCAGCTGGGGCTGCCCCTGGATCCCTGGCAGTGCCCCAGGCCAGGCTGGACACTGGGGCTGGGAGCACCTGGGACAGCGGGAGGTGTCCCTGCCATGGCAGGGGGGGCACTGGATGGGCTTTAAGGTCTTTCCAACCCAAACCATTCCATGATCTACAGTATTTAGAAAAAGCAGAACTGTGCATCTCAAGGGCTCCATTTCCAGTTAAAACCATCACCTCAGCAGGGATCCCACGAGTGGCAGCTCCACTGGCTGGGGCCTGCTAGGGCAGGGGTTTTCCAACAAACTTTTTAAAGGAGGATAAGGGACACACGGTTTTGGTGGATCTGATGGTTTCACTTCCCAAACTCATGAGAAAGCACAAAGCCCATGAACAGCCTGGCTGGGCTGTGCTGCCCCTCCTGCCTTTGGCTGTAAAGGGTTACTGGGTAAAGTTTAAAGCACTGAATACTGAATTTCTCTCCTCCTTTAAGGGTGCAGACACATCGGTGCCCTGCTGCCCACAGGAGTGTCCCAAATGCTGAGTGGAATGTTTTCCCACGTGGCTCTGGCACCCCAGCCCGGGCACTGAGCTCTGTCTCTGGTTCACAGCTGATTTAATATTCCGTGTATTTCCTTGCAGATACTGTTCAAAGCTGTGTGGCAAAGCTGTCCTTCAGCTGTCCCCTGAAGGGCCACTACTGCCTGTACAGCAAGTCCAGTTTCACCCTGGTGAGCCAGCAGCCTCCGCTCTGGATCCACATCATGTTCCTGTTCCAGCAGGTGAGGGCCACCAAACCAGGGCCACCTCTGGGCTGCTCACGTGGCACTTGGACCAGAACGTTTCGTGGTTAAACTCATTAAATACACCTCCAGCTCATCATTTGTGACCCCTGTGGCCCCTCAGAAACTCGTTCCACTGGGCTGAAATGATTTTGTGCTTTACAAGTTTTTACATTTCTGTTAAATACCCCAAATTCAAACTGGACAGGGAGATTAAAAGAAAAAAACCTGGGGATAAAAAAGTGGGACCAAATCATATTGTTCTTATTCAGGCAAAACTTCCAGCCTGTCCCAGGTGCCTTGGAAGCAGCTGGGAGTTGGCAGTGGATTTTAGGGGAGCAGCACCAACTCCAAGGCTGCAGGAGGAGGCTGGAGGGGCAGAACCCACTGAGGTTTTTATTGCTGAGGTTTGGACTGAGCAGAATTTGTGAATCTGTTCAGTGCTGTTCCACTACCCTTCAGGTGATTTTCTTGTGTTTAATCCTGTTCCCAAGTACAGCCCAGTATTTGGACATGTGTGGAATTTCCTAACAGGTTACAAAGAGTGTGAAACTAAGAGAAAACCTTGCATTCACACTTTGAGATGAAACAGGTGGGGTTTGAGTTAAAATACAATATTCAGTTTCTTAAAACACATAGAGCCTTCACTGCAGTTCATCTCATCCTAAGGCAGCATTGGAAACACCCAGGATTTATCCAAAATGTAGCACAGTGAGGGATGCTGTGGATGCAACAGCCTGAATTGCTCTGCCCTGTGTGTTTTCCTAGAAATAAACACTTTTCAAGAACACTGGTCAATTAATTTAAAAAAAAATAAATATTAATGGAGAGTTCTACTGTGTTTCAAAACTCTTGGATAGAAATTGGGAAATTATTAGTGCAGGATTAGGCTGGATGAGTTTGCTCAGAAAGAGGAGACAGAAAGTCCATCCAGGAATCCCGCATTTGAAGGATGTTGCCCATATTGTGAAATCAAATAGTCGTAGTATGGAAAATCAGATTTTTGTGCACTTTTATCTTGGCTCCTGCGTGCAAATGCATTCTTTGATTAAAAGATCACGGAGGAGATATAGGAGAGGCACAAATGTTCTCTCAGCCACAGTGTTCCTGTACCACTGACTTTGTGAGCAGTGGATGCAACGAAGAACTTGGTGCTGGTGAAATGCCAGGATCATTCCCGGTGGTGCAAGGTTGGATCCTCACTGTCCTTTGGCTCAGGGAGCTCTGGAGGTGACAGCACCCACCCCAGCAAGGTGTCATCCTGTCCTGTGCGTGCCCAGGTGCTGAAAACTCCTGCACTCTGTGCTGAGAACGTCCAGTGGAGTTTTCCCTCCTGTATTGATCCCACCCTGCCCGGTGCACTCAGACTCTGCTCCCGCTGCTCGAGGCCTGGCACCCGAAGGAGCTCCAAAGAGCACACACAGCCCTGCGGGGGGGAGAAGCATCTCCCCCCTCTGGCTGGAAAGGCCGGGTGTTTCCAGGAGGACGCAGCACACCCAGGTCTCTGCGGGGCTCCCAGAGGCCGGTGCTGCTGAGTGGTGATAAATTAACATTTGAACACAGAACCAAGCTGTGTTCTGTGTTCTGTGTAATCCTGGGTGAGCCACGGACCTCAGAGACGTGGGATGTGCAATAAGCTTCAAAAACCCCAAAGGAAATGAGATATTTGATGTTGTCCCCAGTTGGGAGCCTATTGATCCATCAGAACTCCCTACGGAGAGCTGGGCCAAGCCCTGGTTGTTCTCATGGCTGTCCCACTGTGAGGACAAGATGCTCTCTGGTAGTGGCTGAGTGAAAAGACACCTGGAATCATTTTCGATGTTTTCTTCAGAGCCTGTTTGCAGAACCTTTGTCCATACAAAGCAGCTCTGTGCAAGCCCTCAAGGCCCTGTGGGAGAAGACACAGCTCAAGGGGTCGCACAGCTTTGAGACTGCCATGATCCAGTCCACGTTCCCACAGCAGAAGGTAAGGGGTTCCTTTCCTCACAAATGAAAAGAGCCTTTGCAGTAGCCCCAGGGAGCCTCTGCTCTGCAGAGGGCCCTCAGGGCTGTTCTGTGCTGTGCTTTGGAAGGTCCCCAGGCTCCTTCTGCCCCCTCCACGTGAACTGATCCGTGCCATGAAAACCAGGGGTGCTGCACGTGGGGCTTTTCCTGCTCGCAGTCTCGAGCTGCAGACTCACTTAGCTGCTGCTGAGGTGTTGGGCAGCCCCTGGAAGTTCACCCAGTCAAACACAGCCCTGGATTTTATGGAATTGTTTGTCTGCACATGTGCCATTCGCTACCCCCATCATCTGAGGGGATTACAGCCCAAAGCTCTCTTCTGTCTCCAGGATTTCAGTGAAATGCTCTTTCCAAGCTATTAATCAGCTGCTTGGAAAAGGCCACTGTAGGATTGGAAAACAAATATCTATTTATTCCTGAGCATCTCCATCCAGCTCAGTTGGATGAAATGAGTTGTCAAACATGATTTTAAAACACTCTTTCTCAGAATATTGTGGGCATGAAGATGTCTGGTGGAATAAGATTAAATTACCAAGGTTACGGCTGATTTAAAACCAGAGTTTTGTTAGGAACACCTTCTGGACTCCCAGAATAATGTGGTGAAGAAGTGGGAACCCTTGCTGGGGCTCAGAGGAGTAGGGACCCCCACATCTGAGAGCAGCTTTAGGGCCAGTTTTACTCACACACGGAGGAGCTGTGCTAAGGATTTGAGCTGCTGTTGAATCCAGGCCTGGCTCATCCAGAGGCTTTGCTGCTCAGCATGGGCTTAACTTGAGCCCCTGCCAAGCTCCACTCATCCAAAGTCAGAGCTGGTGCAGTGTGGAGAGTTTGGGGGAATAAAGAACTTGGGGCAGAGTTGGTGTGGGAGCATGGAAGAGGAAAAACAAATCCCAGACCATCCGCAGCCTCCCACAGCCCAGTCCATAATTTATGGATCAGCTGCTACTGCTGGTGGAGGGAGACCTGCCCTGCTCAGCACCCTGTCCTGCTCAGCACCCTGCCCTGCTCAGCACCCTGTCCTGTTCAGCACCCTGTCCTGCTCTGCCCTGCTCAGCACTCTGCCCTGTCCTGTCCTGTTCAGCACCTTCCCTGGCCCCTTGTCCCTCTGCAGGAGACATGGGAAGGACCCTCAGTGTCCCCCTGGATGTGAGGTCCCGAGCAGTGCTTCTTCACCTCCTGAGTCTGGTTTCTCTCCTCTGTGCCAGGACCTGGAGAACATTCAGCTGCACCTGGAGGAAGTGAGGTTCTTTGATTTATTTGGCTACAGCGAGGAGGCAGGGGCCTGGCAGTGCTTCATGTGCAACAACCCCGAGAAGGCAACAGGTACAGAGGGGTCCTGCCTCTGCCACTGCTGGGCTGGAGTGGGTGGAGTGAAGCTCACTGGTCGTGCTGGGCATCTGGTCATGGTGGGAGAAGGGGAGATGAAACTTTCCAGTGGCTATTTTAATTGGAATTCTCCATTAAACTCCTCTTTGGTGAGGGAGTCAGGCCCAAACCTGGTTTGGTGTGTGCTTAGAGGGACACGACCCCAGATCTGCACCATCGCTGACCCCTGGGGAGTGGGAGGGCTCTGCAGCCATCCCACAGTGTCCAGATAAAGGATTGCGTCTCCTGGAGCACATCCCAGGTCCTCTGGAGCCCGCCCAGGTGCCACAAGTCAGGGGATGTTGGCACAGAAACAACACTTGGTTCCTGCTTTCTTCTCTCAGAATTATTTGCTTTAGCATCATTTATTGCACAGTGCACATCTCCTTAGGGATGTGGTGATTGAGTCTTATAAAGGCATAACACTTCAGCTTCAGTATGGGAAAAGAGGGTGAGTGGAAAATAGGGAAGACCAGCCTTTTTCCCAGGTATAATCTCCTGGTGCCGTGCTTTTGGAGCTTTCTGGCACCCATCAGTGCCCTGACAGGCAGAGGAATGTCTTGTTCTTAGCTGCTTTCTGCCACTCCGTAAAATTCTGACCAATGCTGGCCAAGAATTTTGACTATTTTGGCCAAGTGTTTGAATAATTGGCTGTTTCAGAGATTTATTTTAACAGTTAGTGTCTCTTCAGACTGCACCAACGCTGAATTTAGGAAGCCTTGCAGGAGTGGCCCAGCTGCTGCTGCAGGCCGGGCTGCCCCTGCTCAATCCATGGGTGTTTGAGCAGCTTCTCCTTCCCCAGCTCCTGTGGGACTCCAAACCAGAGAAGAAATCCTGCTCTGAGTTAAAACTTCATCCCCACAGTGCTCTCAGTGTGGTTTCCCCATCACATCAGGGATGCTGAGCTATGAGGAAAGCAAGTCTCTTGATTAAAATGTCAAAGCTTAATGAATTAACTCTGGTCTGAATTTCCAAAGACATTTAACCAGTCTAGCCTTGCCTCACTCCTGCTCTCCTGGCTGTAATTGTCCTTTTCAGGAGCAGTTGCTCTCTTTGTCTCAGTTTAAAAGAATTTTTGTAAGAAAGGCTCATTGTGAGTATCGTGATCTCCTTCTGAGCTCCAAAGGCCTTTAGAAAACCAAGAAAATAAATTCCTTGAATGGGTCATGTGGAAGCTGAGGAAAGGAACGTGGAGGAGGGAGCTCACAGGAATAAACATTTGCAGGGAGTGAAAACTCCACCTTTGCATTGATGCTGCACAGCTGTGGCAGCTGGGAAGGGTCGTGGCAGAGTGGGAGACCCTACAGGGTCTCTCTGGGTTTGTAAGATCTGACACAAGAAAGGATTTGGAGAGTCTCCTTGGATTGGTAGGGAATTTAAAGGCTGTGAAACATCTTTTCTTTTCATTCCAGAGTGGGAAAAATGGAATTATTTTTCCTTTGAAATCTGAAATATTTTTGAGAGGCAAGAAAGCAATTTCTTCCTCTCAGCAATGCTGTTTAGCAACCAAATTCCTGTTGAAGAAGGAATTCAGAGGCAAATTTTTTTTCTGTTATTGTCTGCTGGGTTTGGTTCATGTGAGGTTTTGTTGCATTTTTTGGATGCCATGTTGCAAGATGCCATTTATCCTCCAAACTTGGGCAAACACTGCCTTAATGTCCTGGCCTTGCCTCGGGATGGAGAATTCCCAGAGAAGCTGTGGCTGCCCCTGGATCCCTGGAAACGTCCAAGGCCAGGCTGGATGGGGATTGGAGCAGCCTGGGACAGTGGGGGGTATCCCTGCCATGGCAGGGGGTGGGATGAGATGATATTTAAGATCCTTTTCAGCCTAAACCATTCCGTGTTTCTGTGCTCAATGGCTCTTGTTTGGCTGTAGCTGGGAGGGATTTCGGAGCTGGAAGCTGATCCTGTGTGGAAAGAACCAGTTCAGCTGAAGCAAAGTGGTTGATGCACCCACAGTGCCAATTAGAGAAAGTTTGACTCCTTCTCGTGCATTCCTCTGGTTCCAAAGCACGGCTTGTACAACCACACTTTTCCAGAAGTGCTGTTAAATCATCCTGGATTGGCTTTTCCTGCCACTGAGGAGGAGCATTCCCACAAATCCTGCTCTGGGCTCAGAGGGAGGAGCACCAGCTTGTGTGTTCCAGCCGTGGCCATTCCAGCACAGCCACGAGGCACCTGGAATGCTGGAAAACCTGAGGCTTCCTCCTGTTAGGACAGGCTGGGGGTTGGGAGCCTCACTCCAGCGCTGAGTGGGCTTCGTGAGCTCTCGCACAAAACATTCCGCAAAACCGCCGGAGAGGGAACTCCAGCTCGCTCCCCCTCTGGAAGCTCACAAAGACATGGCAGGGATCCCTGGGGGCCACAGAGGAGCCATGGGCAAGGATTCAGGATTTGGAGCAAACTGAGGGTGTTTGCCAGTTCCTCTGGAAAGCTGCAATTCCCTTGGAAAGCCTACAGCACGTGAACTTGGGAATACTTTTATCCCCCTCCTGCAGTGCCAACTGTCCAGAGAAATGAAGGAGCCCAGCTCTAATGCTCACTGGAAAATCATAAAAAGTGGCATCCAGCGATGTGTTCTTTCCAGGTTTTCAGCAAAACCCAACGTGGTGATTAATGGAAGAGAGTGAATCCATATTCCCTGAGGTTAATTGCATTTATCTGCCACACATTCCATTCTTTCAAGTTCATAGGGGTTTATTATCACTGAGATCACTCAAGAATTCTTGTGGAAGATTTTATGTTTCATCAAATTCAAGATTTAAAGCTTTGGGTTTTATCTGTCTCAAGTTCATCTTGGAAGAGTTTGGAGGGTTTTTAACTTTTTATTCAGTACCCAAACAACTTAAAGCTGGATGTGTTGTAGTTCCGCAAAGAAAGCAAGATGGAAAGTAGAAAATTCCAACAGATACATCAATAGGAACTACTCAGGGTTAAATTGGAGTCAGTGTGTCTATATGTCGTGGTTTCATTGTGAACCAGACAGAAAAAAACTATCAATTTGGGTTGCCAAAAGAAAAGGAATTTTGTAATCAAGAGCAAAGCAGGTTTAAACTTGAAAAGAACAGACTTTTATTAACTAATACAAAAAGGAAAGAAGGAGAAGAAAAAAAAACAACTAACAAACTCTTAGAATTAGAATGAAACCTTTCAAACATTCTTCCTCTATTACCAAAATTTCTCTCACTCTCATTAACAACATACAGAAATTACATTTAGAAACTTTCAGTCAGTTTTTCAATTCTAGCATAGTCTTTCTTCAATTCTTCTAGAGATTGGAGCATCTTTTACTCGCTATGGAACTAAAAACTGAAACAAAACAAGACAAAACAAACTTTTCATGATAACAGCCGCCCGGAAAACATTTATATCATGAAAATTCC